>BJKM01001225.1:0-74193 GCA_015082035.1 Chaenogobius annularis | reverse complement strand
TGTTGTTGTGTGCTGTTGTTGTGTGCTGTTGTTGCGTGCTGTGTGTGCTGTTGCGTGCTGCTGTGTGCTGCTGTGTGCTGGTGTGCGTTGTGTGCATTTTACACTCAGTGGAACCTCCGGGTGAAATAAAGGTTAAATAAATAAAACATTTCGTGTGCAGATGAACACACTTCAACACCACTTCATGGACGGTCAAATGCAGAGGGCACATTTCTTTCGCGGACAGGATCATGATGTAGCACGAGTACTTTCCTTGTCTCCGAGGTGACGTTATTGTCTTTTATTGAATGTTGCACAGCATGGCTTTAAGTTTCTTCCATTCATTCTACAGGCATTTTTCTTGTGAAAACATGCGTCGAAACACGTGCAGGTCAAATGGACAAAATGGGACTCTTCTTTTGAACATGGTACCGTATGCCTCGACCGTCTTTTATATCTACGCCGCACCACAATGACCTTATGGGCCTCTCGACACGCCCTTCACACTCCGGCCCCCCCCAGCCGCACCGCTCCCATTCTCCTCCGTGTTTACCTCCTCCCGCTCCAGCCGCACAGACAGCGGCTGCTTGTTTGCTCATCATTTTCCACCGAGATTGGTCGCGTGGCGCCGGCGAGGCCCTGTTGGGGCGGGCTGTCGCGGGGAGCGGTGAAATAGTACAAACAATGGGATAATGGGTAAACACGGCGGTTTATAAAGAGTGGAACAGAACCTGCGCAGCGCTTTACAGAAATCTGTCACGTCTGCAGCGCCAGCGGTGGACGGCAAAGCACATTCATTCTGCAACTACACTTTGTGTCAGTGTCGGAATGTTCAAGTATTGCAGCCCATAAAATACTACAAATCATGTCTTAATCTAATCACTTTGATGTCACTTTGAGTATGTGGATGTGCAAAACGTGTCATAGTTCTTTTAGAATTGTACTACATCGGTCCAGTCGGAGTACTGCGTTCGGGATACTTTAGAGTTAACGATTATTCACGATTTCACGATTTAATGAGGTTGTGACCAAACAACAGTGAAATATTCCATTTTCTTTCATTCCTGTAGGTCTGACATTGACTGTTCCTCAAGTTTGTGACCAAATTTATAAATGTAACTTTCTGAAAGACAAAATAAAGTTAAATTGACCAAAGAAAAGTCAATCTTTTTTTTGGGTTCTTTACGATTATATTGGGACCTGAATAATCACAATTATCGATTCATCTCATTATCTTGACATCAATAAGCAACATTCCATTTAAACAACCAGTAACAAAAGAAAAGTGTCAAAGGTCAAATCGAAAGTATTGCGAATATGAATGTTGGAACTGGCTTACACTTTGTTGCTAGGTTACAGTTGTGGAATTACCTCTGCTTACGTCACATCTGCACTCCAACCAGGAAGTGACATTTTAAATGCACAAAAAAAAAATGGTCGAACTGGGGAAAAATATGCAAAGAATTGAGTAAAATGTTAAAAATAATCAAATGTGTAGCCAACTGTCACGCGCACTTTAAATGAAAAACAAAACAAAACAACAATAGAGTGTCATCTGTGTTTTTATTTTGTTTGATGTTATTGTTTAGTGTATTAGTTTATTTACTTGAGACGGGGACAGTGCACAATATACATTAACCTTATCCGGAGAGATGCCAGTCCAAAGCCTTAAAAAAACTGTCTTTATTACATTTTTTATTTCTTTAACCTGAAAAACCCGGTCCAGTTCTTCAGAATCCCCAGTCCGCACACTGAGACCGACCGGATACATTCACTCTCACATTCATTCACAGGGCCAATGTACCTAAACGGCATGTATTGGACGGGAGCAAAGCACAGAACCCAAGAGAACCCACGGTAACACGCAAACATGCAGACTGGCCGAGGAACGGCAGTGAAAAGGTGAAATATCGTGCACCTTTCCGCCAAATAGCCCCAAGTTTGTGACTTTTGTTCACTGACAATGGCAGTAAAAGGTTTCTGATTTCTGCGACGGCTACAGTTTCCAAGAGAAGGATGAGGGATTATTGCTGAGGCGTTTTAGATCATTTTGGTTTACAGTGAACAATTAAAATCATTATTTACGTAGTTTTATTATTCAGGATTTTTTTTTGTATTTCATGTTTTTCAATGTTTTTGTAGATACAACAAAACAGAAGCAGTAACCGAGAGCTAGACAAACAAATAAAAAAAAATAATATTTTAAAAAATAAAATAAAAAAAAAAAAAAAAAAATAAAAAAGAACTAATATAAATAGAGGAATAGGAAAAAAACTAAAAATAAATAAATAAATAAATAAATAAATAAATAAATAAATAAATAAATAAATAAAATAAAATAAAATAAATAAATAAATAAAATAAAATAAAATAAAATAAAAAAAATAAAATAAATAATAATAATGACAAATGAAATCAAGGCACAGTAAGCCAATAGTCAAGTCCCATTTAGTCAAAAGTTTTTCAAATTTGCCCATTTGAAAATATTATCCAAATGTAATTTTTCCCATTTGTGTGATGATTATTACAATTTTGGTCCAGTCCTTGATCGTCGAGGAGGTTTGTGTCACCCACGTCAAAAGGTACACATTTACTGTGTCCATGCAAGGATCTACGTATGTTTTAATACTTAACAAAACACGGGCACACAAAAAGCATACTATATCATCTCTAAATATTTTGATGTCCAACGGAGGAGTAAATGTGGCTCAAAGTCCTACACTTAAAAACAACTGTCTGAACTGACAAAAAGCCCATGTCACGTCAAAACTAAGCTGTGTTTTCCTGTTGTTTCACGCTGTTTTTTGCACACGTTGTCGCCCTGAATCCTAAAAACCCTGTGGTTTTGTCAGGTGCTGTCATGCATGAAGCAGGGGCTCTTCTCTTTTCCAGGGCCACTGTGAGCTGCTCTCGGACTCGCGCTAAATAATTCAGGTGTATTAAAAGACCGGGGGCAGGGGGCGCCGATGCTGTCATTCAAAACTGCACACACACAGAGATAGAGCCCCCGTCGGGAAATACAGGCTGAGAGGAGACCGCCGCTACAAGGTCGACTGTTCGAGACCGGACACACCCGAGCGGGGGGAGCTGGTTCGAAAACAGACAGGTAGAAAAAAGTCTGCGCGCGAATGGAGAGTGTGGAGACCCCTGCCAAGGCGCTGACCCCGGTCACAAGAGCAGAATAATATTATGGTGCCCGGACCTGAAGCTCAAGGGGAAAGTGGGGTCTTGAGAGGATAGAATGTCTTTTTTAAATGTTAGAATCTACTCAAACTGTTGTGACATTTCTTCACCAGGGGGGCAGCAATTGTCGACTATTAAAATATGTTGTGAGAGCAGGTGATGGGCTCACTCGGCCTATCGGAGTGACGAAATAAATCTAAATGTCTAATTAGAACAAATTCACGATTTTCATCAAATCAACAGTCACTATGTCAACACATTCACCTTTATTTGTTTAAAAATCCACTTAAAAGAATCTCATCGTACAAGAAAATTGTACTAAATTACCATCTGACTGTGACGAATCAAAAAATAATAACTGCTGTCTAGTTGTCGACTAAAATAATGTTAATTGCAGTGTCAGACTTTAGTAAATGAATAAGAGACTACTGTAAAAAGCTTTGCGCCATTACGTGTTTTTTTTTTCCTGCACTAATCGTTATATTATATTTTCTTTTTCATATAATGGATTCACACTTGGCTCGCCGCTCAGGGAAAATGCTGCGATATACGCCCGATATTAAGCGCCGATATCGCTGCGTTCCATGCGTCATTCCCACTTCCTTTTGGGGTATCTTTTTGAGTTGAAACGGAAAATAACAGCGCGAGTAAAACAAAACAAAAAATGCTGCCACACATGACTTCAATCTCACATAAAAACACATAATTTTTTGAAAAGTGAAACGTGTACATTGAAGTCTTAGATACAGGCATATATCGGCATATATCGGCATATATCGCATATACGCTTCCGGCTACAGCGCCAAGACAGTACGGGCAGTCTCCCCTTCGCTTTACCCAAAAAGTGCCGTAACTTTCCTTAAACACGTCCTCGTTGCCTCCAGTCAAACGACTTGTGCTTGTTTATCGCTCCTCGTGGTGATTATGTGCACTTATGTCTAATGCGGTTACGGTGAAGGAGGAGGCATATTACGACGGCGGGAATCCGTACGGCGCTGCATTACCGGAGCCGCTGTATTACGATGTACATTAGCCACTGGAGCGTCGCATTTTAAAGGATTATCTAAACGGCCGCCACCGAGTCCGCCGCAGGGAAGGAGCGGCGCTATCACGTTATGGACGCTATTACTTAATTCTAAATGCATCGTTTTCAAGTCCGTATATTCTCAAACAAAATAACACTGTAGACTTTTCGTACCTTTTAATTTATTGAATTTCATTTTGTTTAAGTCGTTGAAGTTCTGCAAATTGAGCCACAAACAGTACAGTATTTCCTTTCGGTTCTGTCATGTCCTTTTAACACAATAAAACTATTTTCACGCATATTTTTCATCAACTCGTGGCGGGCCTTAGACTGGTGATCAATTCCACGCTTGGGTGATGTTTTATTGGTAAATCAGGCGTCGAAGTGTATTTATAAATCACACTTGCAACTTCAAACGCGCAAAGTCCAGTACAGAAAAGTGCAATAGAACAGAGATACAATCAATTAAAAATGAGTGAATACAAAAATAATGCCAAAGCAAGTTCGTGGCAGGATTATCCAGAACCTGGGCCCAGTCACAGAGAAAGCTCGGTCCCTTCTGCGTTTTAGCTTGACCTGAGCACATCCAGGAGGAGCTGAGAGGAGGACAATATGTACGAGCAGGGACATGGTGGGACAACAACTCCCGCAGATAACAGGGAGCCGGACCCTTTTAGCTACAATCTGGTCTGTCCCACACCAAAATGTTTGTCAGTGAGGTGAGGATGGAAGAGGATTTGCAGTGACATGCGGCAACCTTTGGTCATTTGGGCCGTAGTTTAGACACCATGATATATTGGTCCTAAATCTGACTAACCTCCTCGAGATTCGCAGTTCAATCCAAACAGAGAACATGCAAATTGGGAATCGAAGCGAGGGCCACCTCGCAAAACAGTCATCAACATCTAATAACTCAACTTTCAATCATATCGCCAAACCCGAAACCTTAATTAAATAAATGCTTAACTGTTCATGCTTTATTAAGGCTTGATTCAATGTGTAGTTTTTTACAATTTTGTGAGATCTTACAAAACCCGTCTACGCCTTTCCCTTTCCGTCCATTTGCTGCTGCCTCTCTCACGTCTTGATTTGCTTTCTCCTCCAGCATCTCACTCGACTTGTCACCGGATCAAGCTTTCGTGACCCCTCTCCATCCTCCTCAGGATTTATGGATGAAGACAGGGCTAAAAGGGATGGGGGGGGGAAAAAACCTGTCGGACTCGCTTTCGGTGTCAGAGGAAGCGGCAGTGGACGCGCAGAACGACCCTGAGTGATGGGTTCGTGGAGACAGGAGGAGAAACATCGCCAAGACGTCCTCGTTTTGTGAGACACGTGGAGAAACATGGGGAGGAACGTGGAGAAACATGGGGAGAAACGTGGGGAGAAACGTGGAGAACGTGGAGAAACATGGGGAGAAACGTGGGGAGAAACGTGGAGAAACGTGGAGAAACATGGGGAGAAACGGGGGAGAGAAACATGGAGACAACATGGGGAGAAACATGGGGAGAAACATGGGAGAAACATGTGGAGAAACATGGGGAAAATGGAGAAACATGGGAGGAGGGAGAAACATGGGGAGAAACATGGAGAAACATACGGAGAAAGAAAACATGGGGGAGAAACATGGGGAGAAACATGGGAGAACGTGGAGAAACATGTGGAGAAACATGGGCGAATGGGGCGAACATGGGGAGAAACATGAGGAGAACATGAAGAAAAACGGGGAGAAACATGGGTAGAAATACGGAGAAACTGGAAAACAGGGGGAGAAACATGGGGAGAAACATGAGGAGAACGTGGAGAAACATGGGGAGAACATGGGGAGAAACATGAGGAGAACGTGGAGAAACATGGGGAGAAACATGGGGAGAAACATGAGGAGGAACGTGGAGAAACATGGGGAGAAACATGGGGAGAAACATACGGAGAAACAATTGTATTTGAAATACACGTGATTTCTCTACTTTGAATTCTGATCCTATTAATTGACTTGTGTTATCTTTCTTGTTTTGTTTATTTTTGTTCACATGACTTCAATACTCACGGGTCAAAGCAAAATGGGTCCTCACAAAGTCTCTTCATTTGATGAAACCCAAACCAACCAAACAGCCTCATGTAGTTTGATTATTGTGACAGTCCAAAGCTACGCAAATAGAACGTTTCACATCATCTTATGAGTAGGGAATGAGTTGAAAAAAATTAGGCTAATAACAACAGCTGCAATAGTATGAAGTTCGACAGCTGCGTTTACATAGCAGCTCGCTAGGAAAACGGGATTACCGGGCCTACTCCGATTTAAAGAGATTTTCAAAATGCTCGCCGACCCGGGAACAGGTTTGAGGTGTTGTGATTCGAGCATGTGTTTGTGTGTTTCACATGTATGCACACTATGGTCCCTCCCCCCGCGGACCAGCGTGTGTCGTTTCACTCTGTCCGCTGCGTTCAAGGTGAAAGTAAAAAGTACCAGAGTTAGTGCGTTGGCATGACACCCCTGACGCCTCTTTGCCCTTCGTTCGCACCCGTTTGGTTCTTTCAACTGAATTTTGACTGACAAAAGGAGGATTTAGGATGTTAGGCTCAAGAGGGACACAGCCTAAACACGTCAGATGCAAGAAAACCAAATGCAACTATGATTCTACAAACGCTACAATGGGACACATCACTCTCATCGAGCTCCTTAAAATAACCCCTTGTATTTGTACGATCCTTGTGCGCGTCTCTGACTCAAGAGGCGTCATGTCACACATCAAATCGAGCTACTCTTAAGCTAACTTAACGCGTTCTAAACATGAAGAACTACAACTGGAGATGTCTATCATCCGCAGAAAGTGAAGGTGGGAAATAGAATTGAGAAAGTTGAGAAAGTTCAGCTCTGCCTCGGGACGCGCCGTTCTCCCAGGGGGGCTACATCCCTCCGCCTTGTTCCTCTCAGATCGGCGTGAATTATACGTTATATAAAACCATGCCGAGACTGACAGATGTAATGTCACCTCACGTCTTCTTTCATCACTTTTTAAACGCAACGTCGCTTTCTATTCTTGCAGCACATGATAAGTTTGTGAAGAGACCAAAGGTAGGTGTTCTGCAGGGGATTATAGCGTTCAAACCGTGGCGCAGTGCAAGCCCAATTTCCCTCAGCGCTAACCATTACGCGGAGTGAAAAGTGTCTCTCTGATGTGCCGTTGGAACCTGGGGAGTTTTTAAAAGACTTCCCACTACGTATTGAAACTTGCACCTCAAAAGGAGCAGAAGAATTACCGTAGGACTTCGCGGTTACGGAGGTCCCCGAGGATGATGTTCCCGAAGCAAATTGAGTAAGTGATTAATCGCATTTGACACGATCCTATTAAGGGTTGTATTAGGCTGCAGTAACAACGTGAAGATGGATAGATATTCTGTGAAGGAAAATCGACTAAATGTGCAGTATTTAATGGCGAAAGCGTTGTACTAAGCCAAGGAACTGAATTGACTCAAAAATAAAGCCTGTAAGTGGGCGGCAATGTCAAGATGAAGGGTGCTGATGCAGAATTTACTCTTCACAGACGTTTTAGACAATGTGGTGAAAATGACACTTGGATAGGGGGGATGGATTGGCCGTTCTGAGCCTAATTTCTGTTCAACACCAAATGCAAAAATCACAGATTTACACGGCTTAGTAGGGTTTAACATCTTGCCTGAGGATACAACCAATTCCGCACATTTCCTCGCTTCTGTCTTAAAGTGACGCGTGACGAGGTTTTACGATCTCCTAGTTTGGACTTTATTCGGTGTATTTATTTCTGTTGTACGTATAAATGATAGTTTTACACCAATCAAATACGTATTTGTGGAGAAAATGTGGAAACATATGTAGAAAAAGACAGGAAGTGACATCACAGTAGGTGCACTCATTCCAGTTTATGCATCATTTACACAAAAGAACAAACTTTTTGACATTCTAAACATGAATTCAAATTCTCTTATATTTTCATTTGTCAAATAAAAGGTTTTTTAGATGAGTGTTTGCAGGGTAATTTTCGAGTGTGATGTCATAAATTACAAACAGGAAGTGAAATTATAAACTTAACGAAATGAGCTATTCCGGGGGATAACATTTTTTATACTTTTAAGCCCAATTTTAAACATATAAAACAACTGCATTTTAGTTCAATGAGGCGTCCAACCTGTCAGAGGAACTTTAAAAAGCAACCACTTTACCTCCTTAAACCATGTCTGTACCAAACCCCCCGCCGTAGGTAGGGTCCGACATACAGAACATGTCTTCCCTTTTGATGGGTTCAGACAGATTTTGAAGTGCAGTGATTTACCAGAACCTTGTCAAAACCGAAGACGCTGCTTGGATCAGTGTAGGAGAAGTGAGGACTTGGGGAAACCAGGCCAAATCTGAGCGTTAGTCAGGAGGACTTGGAGGTCTGGCCAGTTGTGCTTGAAGTTGTGTGGCAGAGCAGAAGAGAGATGGACGCAATATCAGCGCTACTTTTAATCCGTTTGCTTTGCGGTTGTTAGTGAAGGAAAGCTAATGCGCTAACTACAGCCGCATTGTTGACGTCAAAGAACCAGCGAGACCCCGATTCAACACACATTATATAACTATTCAAATGATTTGTTGTGTCATTTCTAGTATTTTCCAAAATGAAATAATGAAATGAACAACTACCACTGCCATTACAACAACTACCACTGCCATTACAACAACTACCACTGCCAGAGCAACAACTACCACTGCCATTACAACAACTACCACTGCCATTAGGCAAGGCAAGGCAAGGCAAGTTTATTTGTAGAGCACAATTCGTACACAAGGCAATTCAAAGTGCTTCACACAACAGGAAAAAAATGCATTAAAATCACAAAGACATGGCAGAAATCACAATCTTAGTTCAAGACATAAAAGAGAAGAGTGCAAAGAAAAGCATTTCAGTCATATGCACAGCCAAAACAAAAACAGTTTTTAGTTTAGATTTGAACATTGCCAGAAGTAGCGGCCTGTCTCACATCCTCAGGAAGACTGTTCCAGATTTTAGCTGCATAAAACTGAAATGCAGATTCCCCATGTTTAGTCCTGACTCTGGGCACCAGCAGGAGGCCGGTCCCTGAGGTCCTCAGAGTCCGAGATGGTTCATATGGCACTAACATGTCCGAGATGACTTTGGTGCTAGGCCATGGAGAGACTGTATACAAGCAGAGCTGCTTTGAAGTCTATTCTCTGAGCCACAGGGAGCAGTCAGAGACCTGAGCACAGGACTAATGTGATCGTACTTCCTGGTTCTAGTCAGGACCGAGCAGCGGCTTCTGGATGTACTGCAGCTGTTTTACAGCTCGTTTGGAGAGGCCAGTGAGCAGGCCGTTACAGTAGTCTAATCTACTAGAGACAAACGCATGGATAAGTCTCTCCAGGTCTGGTTTAGACACTATACTTTTGATTTTGCAATGTTTTTAGATGGTAAAAAGCTGCTGATGTGATTGATCTGACATGGCTGTTAAAATTCAAACCTGAGTCCATTATTACCCCCAGATTTCTAACTTGATGTGTAGGTTTTAGAGCGAGACTCTGGAGGTGACAGTTAACAATTTCTCTTTGTTTCTGTGGGCCAAAGACGATGATTTCAGTCTTGTCTGAGTTCAGCTGGAGAAAGTTGTTTTGCATCCACACACTGATCTGTTGAATGCAGTGACAGAGTGAATCCACTGGTCCATATTCACCTGCCGTCAGTGAAACATAGATCTGAGTGTCGTCTGCGTAATTGTGATAGGACACATTCTCGCTGCGTATCAACTGACCTAACGGCAGCATGTAGAGGTTGAACAGAAGGGGTCCCAGGATTGACCCTTGGGGCACCCCACAGGTCAGGCATCTGGTCTGAGACACAGTTACCAATTTCGATAAAGAATTTCCTGTCTTCCAGATAGGACTTTAACCAGTTTAGAGCAGTGCCAGTGATGCCCACCCAGTCCTCTAGTCTCTGTAAGAGGATCCATGATCGACAGTGTCAAAAGCAGCACTCAGATCTAACAGAATTAAGACTGAGACTTTGCCCGCGTCAGTGTTTCAGGTGGATGTCATTTGTCACCTTGACAAGAGCGGTCTCAGTGCTGTGATGAGGTCTAAAACCTGACTGGAAAACATCAAATGAGTTGTTTATTAAGAGGAAATCAGTGAGCTGTTGGTAAACAACCTTTTCAAGGACTTTGCCCCAAAATGGCAGATTAGAGATGGGCCGGTAATTACTCAGTACTGCGGCATCAAGACTGCTCTTCTTTAGGAGAGGCTTTATGACCGCAGTTTTCAAAGACATTGGGAATGTTCCAGATTGAAGCGACATGTTAACTATTTGAGTGAGTGGTGCTAACAAACTGTTCAGCACAGACTTTAGAAATCTGGTGGGTAACACATCGAGGCAGCATGTAGATGAACTCAGACTGGTGATGATCTCCTGGACAGTATTGTCAGTTACAGGTGCAAAGTGAGTCAGCTCTAAGTGTGTAGGTGGTTTGAGGGTTATATTTTTGCATTGTAGAATTGATAGCATTTTTAATGCCCTGAACTTTGTCATTAAAGAATAATGCAAACTCATTACACTTGGATGTGGAAATGAGTTCTAACGGCAGCTGAGCTGGAGGGTTTGTTAATCTGTTTACTGTGGCAAACAGGACACGCGAGTTGTTACTGCAGCTTCCAATTATTTCAGAAAAATATCCTTCCCTAGTTCTACATAAAATGAGGTTGTACATGTACAACTTCTCTCTGTAAATCTCTTTCTGAACCTGGAGCTTCGACTTGCGCCATTTTCGTTCGGCCCGACGGCACTCCCTTTCTGTGCCCTGACCGAATCATCATTTCTCCATGGCGCCTTCTGCTTATTTTTTAACAATTTTAGCCTTCATAGGGGCAATGGTGTCGAGAACATTCAAAAACACTAGATGTAACAGAGTTCAACAAATCATTTACATTAGAACATGAGACATTTTCAAAGTTTATCATTTCCATAAACAGTACAACAACTACCACTTAGCAACAACTACCACTGCCAGTGCAACAACTACCACTGCCAAGCCAACAACTACCACTGCCATTGCCAACAACAACCACTGCCAGCAACAACTACCACTGCATTACAACAACTACCACTGCCAGCAACAACTACCACTGCCACTACCACTACAACAACTACCACTGCCATTACAACAACTACCACTGCCAGACTACCACTGCAACAACAACTACCACTGCCATTACAACAACTACCACTCAGAACAACAACTACCACTGCCAGTACAAACAACTACCACAGAACAACAACTACCACTGCCAGTACAACAACTACCACTGCCAGTACAACACAACTACCACTGCCAGTGCACCAACTACCACTGCCATTACAACAACTACCACTGCCATACACAACTACCACTGCCAGAGCAACAACTACCACTGCCAGGCAACAACTACCACTGCCAGAACAACAACTACCACTGCCATTACAACAACTACCACTGCCAGAACAACAACTACCACTGCTAGTACAACAACTACCACTGCCATACCACTACAACAACTACCAACTACCACTGCCAGTACAACAACCCACTACAACACCTGCAGAGTACAACTAACTGCCATTACAAACTACCACCACTGCCAGAACAAACAAACAACAACTACCACTGCCAGCTGCCATTACAACAACTACCACTACAAAACACTACTACCACTGCCAGAACAACAACTACCACTGCAACAACTACACTGCCATGCTACCACCCAACACTACCAACCAACTACCACTGCCATTACAACAACTACCACTGCCATTACAACAACTACCACTGCAATCAACAACTACCACTGCCACTACAACAACTACAACTGCACTACCACTGCCAAAACAACAACTACCACTGAACAACAAACTGCCATTACAACAACTACTACTACCACTGCAGAACAACAACTACCACTGCCAGCCTAACAACCAGTACAACAACTACCACTGCCATTACAAAACAACTACCACTGCCATTACAACACTACCACAACTACCACTGCCAAACAACTACATTAGAAACAACTACACTGCCAGTAACAACTACCACTGCCAGTGCAACAACTACCACTGCCAGTGCAACAACTACCACTGCCAGTGCAACAACTACCACTGCCATTACAACAACTACCACTGCCATTACAACAACTACCACTGCCATTACAACAACTACCACTGCCATTACAACAACTACCACTGCCATTACAACAACTACCACTGCCAGAACAACAACTACCAGTGCCAGTGCAACAACCAGTCCCGTTTGCCGCAGAAACCGTGCCGGAGCATTCAGAACCCTGGTGACACACTCAACATGCAAAACGCTGCTCGTCCGAACGCCGGCTTCAGTCACAGTGCGTTTAAAGGGAATGTTCCTCCTCACATTAGGACATGACTCGGAGCGCCCCCTGCCTCTCGCTGCGCTCTCTGGAGTAATGTCGCTCTATGTTTTACAAAGAGGAGCGTGCATGAAGGCGGATTTAAAATGAAGGCTGCAGGGCATTGTGGGTAGAAATGGAGAGTACGGAAGGAGAGAGAGAGAAGAGGTGTGAGGGGAAAAGAGAGGAGGAATAAGGAAATGGCATCACTCTGAAGTGGAGGAGACAAGCAGAGGAGAGGAAGGGTGGACTTTTAAAAAGAAACCTACTTTCTCGACTCATGCGTTTTCTCCCACTGAGGTTAAAGTTTGCAATTCTTCTGGTGTTTGTGCACTGCCTCAAATGTTCCACAGTATTTCATTAAAACTTGTCTGTGTTGCGCGAAAAAGTTGAAACGCTTGTACATTTCCCATGGCAATTAGTAGTTCAAAAACTAAAATATTCTCTTTTTAATTGTGAAAAATCCGCAAAATGTCGCCTACAACAGGAAATTAAAAGCCATTACAATGAAGCCAAACAAAAAAATACAAAAATTGATTTATTCCAGAAGCAGTTTTGATTTTAGCTTAAATGTCTGTATCTGAGTGCGTTCGTACTTGTCTTAGTTTGGTCCTGGTTTGTGCTTGTGATTTAGTCCCAATATTAATGTGTGTGTGTGTGTGTGTGTGCAAATGAAACGCTTAATGCCTCCGTCAGCATCCGTCAGGGCCATGTTCAGTCAGGCTAATCAGACTCACACATAAACACTGCACACGTTTGAAACATGCATGAAGCTGCGCTGACACACACGCCCTCAGAGGCCGCACTGTGATGAGGCATCATCTTCTAAAGCACCTCCATCTGCCTCCTGCTCCACCTCTGCTGCAGTCAGAGCCACTCATATAAGACATCTCCTTTTACTGTAATGTCTCCTCCTTTACTGTAATGTCTCTCTGTAATGTCCTCCTTTACTGTATTTACTGTAATGTCCTCCTACCTCCTTTACTGTAATGTCTCCTCCTTTACTGTAATGTCTCCTCCTTTTACTGTAATGTCTCCTCCTTTACTGTAATGTCTCTCCTCTTTTTACTGTATATGTCTCCTCCTTTCTCCTCCTTTACTGTAATGTCTCCTCCTTTACTGTAATGTCTCCTCCTTTACTGTAATGTCTCCTCCTTTACTGTAATGTCCTCCTCTTTACTGTAATGTCTCTCTTTTTACTGTGTTCCTCCTTTACTGTAATGTCTCCTCCTTTACTGTAATGTTCCTCCTTTTACTGTAATGTCTCTCCTTTACTGTAATGTCTCTTTACTCTGTAATGTCTCCTCCTTTACTGTAATGTACTCCTCTTTACTGTATGTCTCTCCTTTTTACTGTAATGTCTCCTCCTTTACTGTAATGTCTCCTCCTTTTACTGTAATGTCTCCTCCTTTACTGTAATGCTCCTCCCTTTTTACTGTAATGTCCTCCTTCTCCTCTTTACTGTAACTGTTCTCCTCCTTTACTGTAATGTCTCCTCTTTACTGTAATGTCTCCTCTTTTACTGTAATGTCTCCTCCTTTACTGTACGTAATGTCTCCTTCTTTCTTACTGTAATGTCTCCTCCTTTACTGTAACTGTGTCTCTCTGTAATGTCTCCTTTACTGTAATGTCTCCTCTTTTTACTGTAATGTCTCTCCTTTACTGTAATGTCTCCTCCTTTACTGTAATGTGTCTCCTTTACTGTAATGTCTCCTCCTTTACTGTAATGTCTCTCTTTACTGTATGTCTCCTCTTTACTGTGTAATGTCTCCTCCTTTTACTGTAACGTCTCCTCTTTTTACTGTAATGTTCTCCTCCTTTTACTGTAATGTCTCCTCTTTTTACTGTAATGTCTCCTCCTTTACTGTAATGTCTCCTCTTTTTACTGTAATGTCTCCTCTTTTTACTGTTCCTTTAACTGTAAATGTCTCCTCTTTTTACTGTAATGTACTTTTGAATGTCTCCTCTTTACTGTAATGTTCTCCTACTGTAATGTCTCTCCTTTTACTGTAATGTCTCTCTCTCTTTTTACTGTAATGTCTCCTCTTTTACTGTAATGTTCCTCTTTTTACTGTAATGTCTCCTCTTTTACTGTAATGTTCCTTTACTGTAATGTCTCCTCTTTTTACTGTAATGGTCTCTCTTTTACTGTAATAGTCTCTCCTCCTTTACTGTAATGTCTCCTCTTTTTACTGTAATACTCTCCTCCTTTACTGTAATGTCTCCTCTTTTTAACTGTAATATCTCCTCCTTTACTGTAATGTCTCCTCTTTTTACTGTAATATCTCCTCCTTTACTGTAATGTCTCCTCTTTTTACTGTAATATCTCCTCCTTTTTACTGTAATGTCTCCTCTTTTTTACTGTAATATATCTCCTCCTTTACTGTAATGTCTCCTCCTTTTACTGTAATGCCTCCTCCTTTTACTGTAACGTCTCCTCCTTTACTTGTAATGTATTCTACTTTACCCTTACATATCCTACTTCTATTGTAATGTATTCTACTTTTACTGTAACATGTTCTACTTCTACTACAGCATATCCTACTTCTAGTGTACCATAGCCTACGTTTTCTGTAGCACATGTATTGTGATGCAGAAGAAGCTGCACATGCGCAAAGCTAAAATAGAAACAATAGATGTACAGTAATGCAGGGAGAGCGGAAAGGTCCAGCGCATCAGCAGCACGCGGCAGCACAGATTACACAGGAACCAATCCCAGTCAGGAAATGAGAGAGGAAGCATCGCCCCATTTATTCTACTTTCTCTAATTCATCTCCTCCTATCTCAGATCGGGACTATTGGCTGCCCACACCCGACGTTTACAGGGATATACAGTACACTACAGATCCTGCAGAGAGATACCAGAGAGCCACAATACTCTGCGCACCAGCCTGTCGGACTAATATGGGTGTAATACTCTGCGCATGGCTCATGTTGGACACAATATGGGTGTAATAGTCTGGCGCATGGCTCTGTTGGACAATATATGAGTGTAATACTCTGCGCATGGCTCATGTTGGAACAAATATGAGTGTTAAAGTAAAAAAGTGAATGCATCTCTTGGTAGTTTTGACTTTTGAACCACACATGGCCACACTCTACAATCACCGAATCCAGGAATGACCCAGAGTGTGAGAGTGTATCTGGAGGTCAAAGAGGCTATTGGCACAAATTGGTCACTCCATTTCTGTCGGTCACTCTGTCAGTCAACTGCAGAAGGGAATGGAACGTTATTGCTCTTGTTTCCTCTGTATTTGACCTATCTTTTCACTGCTACTGTGGAAACGAGTAGGAGACCCATCAACAATAGAAAACACAATCTTACATCTTCTGAATGGGTGCCATACAACAGGAAGTTGGGTTTGGTTTGGACTACAAAAATGAAGGATTAGCCTGTGGGAAAACGCAGTAGTCAGAGTTAGGTTTGGGTGGTATTACCAAAAATGTACATCTGAATACTTTTGGAGAATCTCATTAAAGAGATTCTAAATGATGTCAATTCAAACATTTCATGGTGGCCAGAAAGGGGGTTGTGGGTTCGACTCCCGGGCCCGACCACACCTTTCTGAGTTTCCAGAGAACGGTACGACAGCTGCTCATCTACGACAGGTTGGCCCAGCGGAGGATGGGTCAAATGCAGAATGAATTTCCCACACAAGAGATTGATGAAGTAAACCTTAACCTTAGGTTTAGGTTTAAGGGTCAGAATGATCCCTATTAAAGTGAGGAAATATCCCATTTTTACTATAAACAATATACACAATATTCACCTATCGCCACGTCAACCACAACGGCGTTCCTCTGCTGTTTATCCACCTCCACAATGTCTGGTTGGTTTGCCATTACCATTCTGTCAGTCTGTATGTGGAAGTCCCACAGGATCCCGGCTCGGTCATTCTCGACCACCTTTGGGGGTGTTTCCCACTTTGACCTTGGGGTCTCCAGTCCGTTCTCCGCACAGATGTTCCTGCACACTCTGCCAGCCACTTGGTTATGAGACTCCATGTCTGCATTCCCTACCAGCATCTTACACCCTGCAGTTCTGTGCTGGAAGGTCTCAGGGGCCTCCTTGTATGTATATATTACCCGCCTCTACTCAGAAAAACAACAATATGCAAACGCCACACAAGAAGTCTCCAGCCTCTGCAGAAATGAAACCCAGGACCCTCCTGCTATGAGGCAAAAGGTCTTACCACTCAGTAATGTGCCACAGTACTGTCGCAGGTGAATAATGCAATGCAAATACTTTAGGTTTTATCACTATTATTCAACAGCAAAATAGAAGAAATATAATATATCATTGTTCAAAATTCAGAACACAGATTTTTCCAAGCAGAAATACGTATGCAAATGTCATGTTTCCTAATGTTAACATTGTGTCTAACAAATGAGAGCTGATCATCAGCAAACAGGGACCTTTTATGTCTAATTAAATAGTAATTCAGACGTTCAAACTGTTATGGGTGGCATTTTGCAGGTGAGACTGCCATAAAATCATATAATTAGTACAGGCAAATGAAGAGATAACAGAGAAGGCCAACCTCGAGCCCAGCGGTGCAACAGAGGGGAAATAAGGGGCTCAGTGCTGATACCAGCATGTTCTGTTTGGAGTCAGCAGCTCACTAACTGTACCACACGGATCAGTGAGGACTGAATGAGCACATTTACACTTCTTGTGCTTGCATGAGGGAACGTTCTGTAGATGAACAAGCTGATTCAGTTTCTCTTCACGGTTATATGGGCGTTAAGAGCCCTGAAAAGCAAGAATACTATTAGAATATTATTTTCATCGTCCTATGGACAATAACTTTGGTAAACGGTTTCATTCATTCATAAGATTCTTTTGTGACTTGTTTACATCTTCAATAGTTCCAAAGTGTGTTTTACTGTAAAAAATACATGACACAATACAGTTCACATCAGAGCAGAGCTGAAAAAAGGATTTAACATAAAACTGTATTCCATTTCAAGCAACAATGTTTTTAAAAGTACATTTTAGGTCAATTTTGTAAGGCAGTGTATTGCATAAATGAAAAAAAAAAAAGCTTTAATTCAATAAGTTTCTGTTTTAATGAGATACTTTTATCATAAAAAAAGAACATATTTTACTATAAAACAGAAACCTTTCTCATGAAACAGAAACTTTTCTCTTAAAAAAACAGAACGCGTCTGTATTTTTGTGCGGTTTGTATTACTTTCTGTACCACTTTCTGTTTGCTTTGCCTAAAAAACTTGGAATATATAAATAATATAACACTGTGTTTCTCTACCACCAAAACACATGGTAGAAAAAGAACAACAAAAACATTTGTAAATCTGGTTCAGTTTGTCATTTCTGTTGGTTTTATTTTTTGCATCTTTAAACACTTTACGCTCGTACCCAGACGTAGAGATGCAGTCCCAAAAAAAGAGGAGAAAAATAAACAAAAGAGGAGTGGAACAATCCGATTTGCGACTGTGCCTGTGCGGGGCGTTTGTGTGTGATCGCGTACTTTTGAATCTGAAAACCATAACTTTACTCACATTTTAAACCAGGGAGTGACAAAACACAAACGTTTCCCAGCCGTGCCGACTTAAAAAGGTCGCCCTCTTCTGGCCCTGCATTTATCACATCATAACATCAGTTTAAAATCTTAAAAAATCTCCATTGGTTTGAGATTGACTCGCGCGCAAGCCGTCGCCGGCGGAAGAAACCTCCCGCCGCCGGAGCGCGAGCCGTGTTTTATTCATGAGCGGCCGCATCTTCCAAGCAGCAGACTTCACGCGCATTCATTTTTCATCCGGGCATCCCGCGCGCGCGCACCTCCCGGGATCCACAGAGTCGTCGCCGTGGAATTCCCAAACAGTCAAACGATCAACATTCACCAGACAGCGCCGTCTCAGAGATCCCGATAATGAACATCAGCGCTAGGTCACGTGCGGCGGGAGAAGAAGCATTAGTTTTCTGTTTGAAATTCTAAATGTTGCGTGTAGATACGGAGGAGTTAATTATGTACCCAGACGTGATTAATGTAAGTCGTAAATTATGAATGATTGGAACGCTTTTGAAGGAACCGGGTTAAAGGGTGTTGAAGCAGGAAACTGTGACGACTGTATGTCCCTGATGTCTCTCCAAGAACGCGTGATTTCTTTGCTTGTAAATGTTCCATCGCAAACTTTTTTTTCCTGCCGACACACTTTTTCTCATTGGTCTTGTTGCAGAAAAAAACAAAACAGGAAACCCCCCCCCAAAAAAACACACACCAAAAAACCCCATATTTGGCCTGTAACTCGGACTGTGCACCTTCTCGTTGCATATCTTTTTCAAGACGCGCAAATCGATTTTTAAAAAAAAGGTTTTGGTTTAAATCAGATGCGACTGCCGTTCGTGACGTGTCCCGTAGCGCACTGTATTTTTATGGAACAAAAAGGGCAGGTGACCAGGCCGCGCCCGCTGCGTTTATTGATGTCCTTTTGGCTTTTTTTATCTTCCAGGAGCCGCTTAATCCCTCGCTCGATCAACTCCTTCGCAATCTCCTCAAATACCGCCCGATTACGGCACTCTGCTTTTGCCTGAATTGACGCGTCGCCTTGTATATTGATTGGTTCACAAGCGTCTTCCTTCTTCCACTGACAGTTTTCGGCTCTTTCGTCTTACAGTTCTCTCCCACTTTGACCCAGAATTGTGACGTTTAACCCGTAAATGTCGCCTGTCGATGGCGTTCAAGACCTGAGCGCTCGGACTGAGGGCGCATTCTTAAAAGTGCGGACACGTATCGGATTTAATTCCACGCGCGAAAAAGTGGTCTGGGTCGGCTTCGTGCTAAAAAAAAAACGGATACAGGCCCAAAAAAAAAACAATCGTATTTGACCCGCAGTGTGAAACGTAGCCTTTGCCTCACAGCAAGAAGGTCCTGGTTTCCAATTCCAAGTGGAGATGGGTCTTTCTGCAGTTAGTCCTTTCTCCACGTGTCTTCCTTTAGCTTCTCAACCTAAAATACACAGGTCTAAACACAGAGCTCAGTTGCCTCAGTGTCATCGGTGGACGGCTCGAACAACAGTGGGCACATTTCTCCACAGAGACCACCGTAACTTTATATTACTGACAAATGTTAGTGTGAGAGGACGACACACTGCATTTGCCGCTCTTAAATCCGTGCAGAACTTGAGCTGAAGTGGAGCCGGTGTAGCATGGCGTCGTCTGGGAGCCTAAAGATTGTTTTTCCGCGCGGTCGCCTCGGGGTGGACACTCAGATGGGTTGAATAATGCTTTCTGTCACAGTGTCCAGAGGGCGCTTCAAAAACAAACTGTAGCGGAGGAAGTGCAGCTGATGGCCATCCTTTAACTGGACAGCACAGGGAACAAGCTATACAGCTATACAGACTGAACCAGGTCTGAACCAGGTCTGAACCAGGTCTGAACCAGGTGTGAACCAGGTCTGAACCAGGGCTGAACCAGGGCTGAACCAGGTCTGAACCAGGTCTGAACCAGGCTGAACCAGGGCTGAAACCAGGTCTGAACCAGGTCTGAACCAGGTCTGAAACAGGCTGAAACCAGGTCTGAACAGGGCTGAACCAGGTCTGAACCAGGTCTGAACCAGGTCTGAACCAGGTCTGAACCCTGGAGGTCTGAACCAGGTCTGAACCAGGTCTGAACCAGGTCTGAACCAGGCCTGAACCAGGTCTGAACCAGGTCTGGACAGGGCTGAACCAGGTCTGGACCAGGGCTGAACCAGGTCTGAACCAGGGCTGGACCAGGTCTGAACCAGGTCTGGACCAGGGCTGAACCAGGTCTGAACCAGGGCTGAACCAGGTCTGGACCAGGGCTGATCCAGGTCTGGACCAGGGCTGAACCAGGTCTGAACCAGGTCTGAACCAGGCCTGAAACAGGTCTGAAACAGGTCTGAACCAAGGCTGAACCAGGTCTGAACCAGGTCTGAACCAGGTCTGAACCAGGTCTGAACCGGTCTGAACCAGGCCTGAACCAGGTCTGAACAGGTCTGAGCCAAGGCTGAACCAGGTCTGAACCAGGACAAAACAGATGGCCATCCTTTAACTGGACAGCACAGGGAACAAAGCTAGTCTGAACCAGTCTGAACCAGGTCTGAACCAGGTCTGAACCAGGGTCTGAACCAGGTCTGAACCAGGTCTGAACCAGGTCTGAACCAGGTCTGAACCAGGGCTGAACCAGGCTGAACCAGGTCTGAACCAGGTCTGAAACAGGTCTGAACCAGGTCTGAACCAGGGTGGAAACCAGTCTGAACCAGGCTGAACCAGGGTCTGAACCAGGTCTGAACCAGGTCTAACCAGGTCCAGTCTAAACCAGGTCTAAAACCAGGTCTAAACCAGGTCTAAACCAGGTCTAAGCCAGGTCTAAGCCAGGTCTAAACCAGGTCTAAACCAGGTCTAAACCAGGTCTAAAACCAGGTCTAAACCAGGTCTAAACCAGGACTAAACAGGACTAAACCAGGTCTAAACCAGGTCTAAACCAGGACTAAACCAGGACTAAACCAGGTCTAAACCAGGTCTAAACCAGGTCTAAACCAGGTCTAAGACAGGTCTAAACCAGGCAGGTCTAACCAGGTCTAACCAGGTCTAAACAGGTCTAAGCCAGGTCTAGGTCTAACAGGTCTAAAGTCCAGGTCTAAACCAGGTCTAACCAGGTCTAAACCAGGTCTAAGCCAAGGTCTAAACCAGGTCTAAAGCCAGGTCTAAACCAGGTCTAAACAGGTCTAAGCCAGGTCTAAACCAGGTCTAAGCCAGGTCTAAACCAGGTCTAAACCAGGTCTAAGCCAGGTCTAAACCAGGTTTGAACTGGCTGGACCGCAGTGGTGAATGAAGAGAGTTAAACGTCTCTTATCTGTCCGTCCGCCTCATCACGAGCGTGTGGACACAGACAGATCCAGGCGGCTGATAGGAGACGGACAGTAATAGGCTGGAAACTTTTCAATTGTCTTCAAACTCAAAAAGAGATTATTATAGTTTGTTGAATAAACGCTGCCTGCCACAAAAAACTGATGCTATCTGGATCTGGAGAAAGAGACAGAAATACAGTGCAGATGTCATCTCCTTATTTTTAAAACTCTTTGGGGCCTCATTTATCACTCCGGGCGATAAACTGTGAGAGTAAACGGAACAAATGCATGTGCTGTTTCGCGGGGTGGCTTGTACGTGCTTCGGCAGTGCCACGTATTTTAAAAAGTTATGATGGCTGAAGGAAATAATGAAATAATAATTCATCGAAAATTAACGCCTCTAATTCCGAAAATGTTTCTTTCTTTTAAAAAAATGTAATAAATGCTAGTAAAAGATCACACAGCCCTGATGGCGCCTCATCTGGATCACACACACACACACACACACACACACACACTGAGATTAAACCCAGATTTTGCCCATATGTAGCTATTTAAAATTGTAATTAATAGCATTATTTGTCACATTATAGATCACATTTTCACACACTAAAAGGTCTAATTCGGTCATGTCTTAGTACTTGCAGTGGAAACTTTTGAAGCGAAAAAAGCGAACAACACAGCCTCAACATTTACATTACGTTCTCCTTTCCCCTTCTCAAGAGACGTACAGTAGCGCGGGCCTGATGACGCAGCGCCGTGGCGACCAGCGCAGGTATTCCCTGTTGCGTCCGCGTCTTACCCTCAGACTGAACCAGGTGACGGCGACGGTACGAGCGACGCCGAAGAGCCCCGAGTCCCAGAGGCAGCGAGCGAGGCTAATTCAAAGCGACACTGTTCTGTTTTTACCGGACCACGGCACATTTACAGACGGTGGGAGCGGGCCCGGACATGGCAGTAATGGGACTGCAGCTTGCTCCGGTAGATATCCAGAGATTTGGAGACTATTTGCTCCATTTAACCACATTTTAGAAGCTGAACAGTAGTTTGTGTGTGCTACTTCATCTACAGACATTACTACTTCGTACAATACAACAAGGTCTACTACTGCTGTTGCGTACGCTAACATTTTGCTACTTTCACTACATTTGAAAGGATGTCAAGGCCAGTGTTTAACTTCAGCCTGGCAAGAACATTGACAATAAAAACTATAAAATGTAACATTATGGTGAAACAACCTGGAATTTTCTTTCATTAAATGTCACAACTATAATATTTATAACATTACTTTCCAGACCTAGAACGATTCGAAGGTGCAGCGTGTTATGACCGCTGACAGGTGAAGGTTTGGCACGTTGGACACAAGTCTAACGAGTTCAGTCTGGTGTTCACAGCATCTCCAGTTAGACCTGGGTTAGACCTGGTTTAGTCCTGGATTAGACCTGGGTTAGACCTGGTTTAGTCTTGGGTTAGTCCTGAGTTAGTCCTGGGATAGTCCTGGATTGTCCTGGTTAGTCCTGGTTTTAGACCTGGTTTAGTCCTGGTTTAGAACCTGGTTTATTCCTGGTTTAGACCTGGTTTAGTCCTTAGACCTGGATTAGACCTGGTTTAGACCTGGTTTAGACCTGGTTTAGACCTGGTTTAGACCTGCTTTAGTCCTGGTTTAGACCTGCTTTAGTCTGGTTTAGACCTGTTTACTGGTTTAGACCTGCTTTAGTCCTGGTTTAGACCTAGCTTTAGACCTGGTTTAGAGTTAGTCCTGGTTTAGACCTGCTTTTAGTCCTGGTTTAGTCCTGGTTTAGACCTGGTTTAGACCTGGTTTAGACCTAGTTTAGACCTGGCTTAGACCTGCTTTAGACCTGGTTTAGACCTGCTTTTAGTCCTGGTTTAGACCTGCTTTAGACCTGGTTTGGACCTGCTTTAGTCCTGGTTTAGACCTGGTTTAGACCTGCTTTAGACCTGCTTTAGACCTGGTTTAGACCTGGTTTAGACCTGTTTTAGTCCTGGTTTAGCCTGCTGTAGACCTGGTTTAGACCTGGTTTGGACCTGGTTTAGACCTGCTTTAGTCCTGGTTTAGACCTGCTTTAGACCTGGTTTAGACCTGGGTTTAGACCTGTTTAGACCTGGTTTAGTCCTGGTTTAGACCTGGGTTAGACCCTGCTTTAGTCCTGTTTAGACCTGCTTTAGACCTGGTTTAGACCTGCCTTTAGACCTGGTTTGTCCTGGTTTTAGACCTGCTTTAGACCTTTGGTTTAGACCTGGTTTAGTCCTGGTTTAGTCCTGGTTTAGACCTGGCTTTAGACCTGGTTTAGACCTGGTTTACCTGGTTTGACCTGGTTTAGACCTGCTTTAGACCATGTTTAGACCTGCTTTAGACCTGCTTTAGACCTGGTTTAGTCCATGTTTAGACCTGGTTTAGACCTGGTTTAGTCCATGTTTAGACCTGGGTTAGACCTGCTTTTAGACCTGGTTTAGACCTTGTTTAGACCTGCTTTAGTCCTGGTTTAGTCCTGGTTTAGACCTGCTTTAGACCTGGTTTAGACCATGTTTAGACCTGGTTTAGACCTGCTTTAGACCTGGTTTAGTCCTGGTTTAGACCTGGGTTAGACCTGCTTTAGACCTGGTTTAGACCTTGTTTAGACCTGCTTTAGTCCTGGTTTAGTCCTGGTTTAGACCTGCTTTAGACCTGGTTAGTCCTGGTTTAGTCCTGGTTCAGACCTGGTTCAGACCTGGTTTAGACCTGCTTTAGACCTGTTCAGACCTGGTTTAGTCCTGGTTCAGACCTGGTTCAGACTGGTTTAGACCTCTTTAGACCTGGTTTAGACCATGTTTAGACCTGGTTCAGACCTGGTTCAGACCTGGTTCAGTCCTGTTTAGTCCTGGTTTCAGACCTGGTTCAGACCTGGTTTCAGACCTGGTTCAGACCTGGTTCAGACCTGGTTCAGACCTGGTTCAGACCTGGTTCAGACCTGGTTTAGACCTGCTTTAGTCCTGGTTCAGACCTGCTTTAGACCTGCTTTAATCCTGGTTTAGACCTGGTTCAGACCTGGTTCAGACCTGGTTCAGACCTGGTTCAACCTGGTTTAGACCTGCTTTAGTCCTGGTTCAGACCTGGTTCAGACCTGGTTTAGACCTGGTTCAGACCTGGTTTAGACCATGTTCAGACCTGGTTTAGACCTGCTTTAGACCTGGTTTAGACCTGGTTAGACCTGGTTTAGACCATGTTCAGACCTGGTTCAACCTGTTCAGTCCTGTTTAGTCCTGGTTCAGACCTGGTTCAGACCTGGTTCAGTCCTGGTTTAGTCCTGTTCAGACCTGGTTCAGACCTGGTTTAGACCTGGTTCAGACCTGGTTTAGACCATGTTCAGACCTGGTTCAGACCTGGTTTAGTCCAGCAGTGGTCAGAAGGCTGAGTCAAAAGTATTGGTGAACTAGAAAATTCTCATGATTCTCATGATGTCCACATTTGGCTGAATCCTCATGTCAGCACTTGTATGAAGTGCACTTTGTGGATCTTTTGACCAGGTTCTCACACACTTCCCTCGGCTAAAACCCCTGGAGGCTCGTTTCATTGGTCCTGTTCAGTGAATCCTCTCCGCTCGGAGTCTTTTTGTCACGATATGAATCCAGCTCTGAATGTTTCCTTTGTCATTTTGAGGCCATAAATCACCAAACTCGTTCTGAACATTTCTGCCATTCAATTGTGTTAGCTAGCTTTTGTTCATTTCCCCATGGTAACTCTCTCTGCCGCCAGTAGATGGAGTACTAACACCAATCCTGATGAGGGAACGCCGGGCAGAAAGTCATGTGTGCTTTTCAATTTCTAAGTTCTGAAACCAAAGCAAAGGTGGATGTTTTGGGCTAATAATAATAATAATAATAATAATAATAATAATAATAATAATAATAATGGTAATAATAATAATAATAATAATAATAGTAATAATGATGATGATAATAATAATAATAATGATAATAATGAAATAATAATGTAATAATGATGATAAAAATAATAATGATGATGATATAATATAATAATAATAAATAATAATAATAATAATAATTCATTTAAAGGGTTGCGGCTATGCTAGCTTTTCTGGTCGAGAGTTTGTCACATGCTAGTTCTGGAGAATGTATGGACATGACAACAGCCACACTCTCTCATGGATCCATGGCGACAGCAAGGTGACGCCAGAAGATAAATTACAGGTCAGATCTCTGCAAAGGTCTTCCGCAGAAATGCAATAAAAACAACCGTAATTTAATGACTGTATATACGTTTAATGCCCATGACTGGTGCGGGGCATTTCAGGCAAGGAAAGCCCCCCCGTCACAAAAGTTTACAGCGCACCTTTTTACTTCACGTCTTTGTACAATAGAAGTTCTAATACTTGTATATTCCGTGTGTATACTATAGTATAGTTTAGTCGTGTCTGAACTTCTGCTCGTTTTCTGTCCTCGTTTCGTTTCATCCCAATCGAAACAACTGATCTCCTTGTTCTTGTTTCAGGTCACCGGGGGGTCTCGTCCTTTTGTTCAGGTGGAGTTTTTGATGCCTGGACGAACGACTCTTCGACTTTCATTTTCTTTTCTGTTTCTTTCTTCGTGTATTTTAGAGATAAAGTGAAAGTAAAACTGGACATTTCAGCTTTTCAGTTTTATTAATTGCTCATGAACATGTGGGGTCCACTGAAAAACCGTGGTGTCCAGCCCGCTGACCACCTCTCTCCCCCCCTCTCTC
This sequence comes from Chaenogobius annularis, assembly GCA_015082035.1. Classification (NCBI taxonomy): domain Eukaryota; kingdom Metazoa; phylum Chordata; class Actinopteri; order Gobiiformes; family Gobiidae; genus Chaenogobius; species Chaenogobius annularis. The sequence continues at coordinate 48,010 of BJKM01001225.1, read as the reverse complement.
TCCCTCGTCTTCCCTCTCTCTCCCCCTCTCTCTCCCCTCCTTCTCTCCGCCCTCTTCCCTCCCCTCTTCTCTCTCTCTCCCGCCCTCTCTCTCCCTCTCTCTCTCCCCCTCTCTCCCGCCCTGTCTCTCCCTCTCTCTAAAACCTCTCTCTCACCACCCTCTCTCTCCCCTCTCTTCCCCTCTCTCCGCCCTCTCCACTCTTGTCCTTCTCGCTCCTGCTCTGCTTGTGTCTCTCCCTCTCTCCCCCTCTCTTCTCGCCCTCTATCTCCCCGTCTCTCTTCTCCTCTCTCCCTTTCTCCTCCTCGCTCCCTCGCTCCCTCTCTCTCTCCCCCTCTCTCTCTCTCGCTCCTCTCTCGCCACTCTCTTTCCTCTAATCACCTCGCTCTCTTCCCCTCTCTGCCTTTCTCACCCCCTCTCTCCTCCTCTCTGCCCCCATCTCTCTTTCCCTCTCTCCTCCTCTTTCTCCCTCGTCTCTCCCCCTCTTCCCTCCCTCCTCTTCTCCCCCTCTTGCCTCCCTCTCCTCCTCCCTCCCTCTCTTCTCCTCTCTCTCACCCCTGCTCGCCTCCTCTCTCGCCTCCTCTCTCGCCTCCTCTCTCCCTCTTTCCTCTTTCTCTCCCCCTCTCGCTTCTCCCTCCCTCTCCTCTCTCTTCCTCCCTTCTCTTCCTCTCTCCCTCTTCTCTCCCTGCCTCTCCTCACCCTCTCTTCTCTCCCTCCTCTCGCCTCCTCCCTCACTCCTTCCTCTCTCACCCTCTCCCCCTTTCCTTCTCCCCTCTCGCCTTCTCCTCCTCTCTCCTCCTCTCTCTCCCTCTCATCCTCCCCTCTCCTCCCTCTGCTCCAATCTCTCCTCTCTCTCCCTCTCGCCTGCGCAACTCCCTGCCAAATAGCCTCCTCTCATACGTCCCGCACTCTCCCTTCTCCTCTTCTCTCTCCCTCCCTCTCGCCTCCTCCCTCTCTCCTTCTCTCTCTCCCCTCTCTCCTCCCTCTCTTCCTCTTCTTCTCTCCCTCCTCTCGCCTCCTCCCTCCCTCTCTCTCTCTCTCCCTCCCTCTCGCCTCCTCCCTCTCTCCCCTCCTCCTCCCTCTCCTCCTCTTCTTCTCTCCCTCCCTCTCGCCCCTTCCTCTCGTCCCTCTCTCTCCTCCTCTCTCCTCCTCTCTCTCTCCCTCTGCCTCCTCCCTCTCTCCCCCTCTCTCCTCCCTCTCTCCTCTTCTTCTCTCTCTCCCTCTCGCCTCCTCCCTCCCTCTCTCCTTCTCTCTCCCTCCCTCTCGCCTCCTCCCACTCTCCCCCTCTCTCCTCCCGCTCTCTTGGTGAAAAGTTTTGTGGAATTCTTTTCAAATTGCAGAAGTTCATTGAAACAAAGCCAGAGCGACTGCGTGGTGTAATCAAAGCCAAAAGCTTTGTCAGGAAGTGAAACGCTGGAAACTTTTGTTAATATAATGAATGGAACTCATTTCAAGCAAACCTTAGTTTATAAATGATTTTCTTAGTTTTTTTCCAAGCTTGAAGCAGAAACACAAACTGAGCTGTATGTTCTAAATAAAACTTATTTGGAATAAAGTCGTTTCCCTGACGACATAAATGACACATTCTTAATCTGCCGTGGCCTTGGGAATCCTGGTGTTTTTGCTCCTGTAGTTACAGATGGCCTTCTTGTTTTGAAGAGTTTCACTTTGTTAATATTTTCATCTGTTTCTTTCTATTTTAAATCCTACACAAACATTAACCTTGACAGCAAGATTAACACGATTTTTGTTCTCATAATCTTGAGATCCGTCTTGTTTGGCTCTGGCTGATTCGTTTGCAGTCCCCAAAGTGGTTTAATGAACCAATCACAAGGCATTTAGGGCCCACCGGTTGGAACCAATCACAGAGCAGCTGTGGTTTGGGCGGAAGTCACAAAAACCAGAACCAAAACAAACATGGCGGCGCTGACGGTCGTACTTCGGTATATTTTGTTTCTTAAAAACGTGCACACAACGGATGAGGTTCTCAGCTTGATTCATGAGAAGAAATCTCTTCTGAGTGCGACGGATCAATCTGCCGTGAGCAGGTCACGCAAACATCTCACTTTTGCACAAGTGTGACGGGAACAGCAGCCGCCCATTCATCCAATCAAGCGAAAACTTATAACTTAGAATCCAAAAGTGTGACTGAATGATCAGTTTTCCCTTCATAATCAGAAAAATACAGAAATGCATCTTCTCCCATTCTGTCCCAGTACAAGATTACCATGAACATCGGGCGGGTTTCTGTCCGAACCATGACCAGGTATTCACCGCACAATCTTCTTCACAGAAATTAAAAAATGACAGTTAAATGATTGATGCATGTAAAGAATGACAAATGCATGAGGTGCATGACTCTGCAGTGGGCGGCGTCTAGTTTATCTTCAAGTTACACAAGCATAAAAGCAATTCAATATCAAGAAATAACGTATGAATTATATATATATAAAACTGGATTGGAAAACTCAAATCCAGAAATTACTGTGTCAAAAGCTATTTTAAAATATTGCAATAATACAGATATTGCAGTAATTATTATTAGTCGTATTGCATACATTTTCCAATATTCAAGGTTGAAAATAAGTCTGTTTCTGAGGGATAATACTTAATACAAAGAAACAAAAAAAGTCCAGGTTTTCAGAGCCAAAACACACATTTACACAATCATGGTGATAAAAGTGACTTGCAAAACCAAAACGGAGAGCTTCCTGACGCTTAAAAGTCAGACGAAGGTGTTGCACCACATGTAAGAACGGCCTCGTACGCTTGAAACGGTGTTCTTTTTGACTCGTACATCTGTATTGCTGGTCTGGCGCGCTTGTCGTTGCATTACTCGGGCCTTGTTAGAGCTGCCACGGCTGTTTTGTGATGTGCTAAGAGTGTCACGGCGCTCCCGCTAAAGTGCTGTTGATCGCCCGCTAAACTTGACAGGCCAATTCCTCCGGGAGAGAAAGGGAACGAGCGAGGGAAAGAGAGAGAGACAGTGAGAAGGCTAAAAAAAACAAACAAAAAAAAAAACAAGAAAATAACAGTGGCGCTGAGAAACACAAATGTACGTCTAACAAGTATCTGAAAAGAAAAAGACATGCCATTTAAACTGTTTTTTCCAACGTTTCGGGACACTTTCCAAGGGTTAGAATCAAAAGGTTGCGTTTACGTTTAGAGGGATGGCAAGGGTCTGTGCGACATGTACTGTTTTTGAAGGAAATACCCACAAACATTCGACTTGCATTAATTCAACCTAAAGCCCTTTCGACTGAGAACAAGCACGTCTTTTGTGGTGGGACAATGTGGCGCTGTCCATTGGTGCTGACCGAGACGGCGCTGACGTTTGTGCCAGTTTTTTGGGGGGTTTCGCGTGGATAGGCCCAGTAATCACAGAGTTCAGAACCGTGAACCAGGACCGACATTTGCAAACAGAATTCCACCACAGAAAACTGACCTTTCTCCAGCTCAGCGTTCAACTATTTTTGTGTCAGAACAAAGTTTAACAAGGTCTGCGTCAGGTGCTGGGGAGCGAGAGCACCTTGATGACAAATGGGCCACTGGAACGAGGCGAAAATGGGCGAGATATATATATAAAAAATATGATTACTATATTTTTGGGTGTTGTTGAGTTGTTGTTCTGCTGTTTTTGTCGTTCTGTGTTCTGATAAAAAAAAAAGAAAAAGAAAAAGGTACATGGGTTAAATTCTGAATTCGTTTTTTGGGACTAAACCAGGACTAAATCCAAAACTAGGACTAGATCAGGACTAAACGAGGGCGAGAACAGGACCGAACCAAGTCCACAGCAGGAGAAAAAGGCCTCATTTTAGGACGCACCCCAAGTGTAGTCTTTGTCTAGTTCAGATATTAGTCCTTTTTGGAAATCTTTTTTATTTTCTTCTGCGTTCTTAAATACTATGCTTTGTAAATATAATGTTGGTGTAGTTCACGCTGGATGATAAAACCAGCTCCTTCTCTGAGGAAATGGGCTTAGGATGCATAAAGTAAAAGAGGTTTTACATTTGATGACTTGTTTTGCTTTTGCAACATAACTCAAAAAGTAATCAGACTGACTGTTGTGAAGCAGAAAATGCAGTAATGGGGGAAAAAAAGCATAGTTTGTTCGTTTTATGTTTGCTTTTGTCGTTCTAGCTTAAAAAATTATATAAAATAAAAACCTGTTCTTTCTCATTTCGAGAACATGCATCAATGTTTTGTTGCTGGATGAAAAAACAACAATCTGTTCATCAGCACTGACTTTTTTTTTAAGGTGTTTGTTAGGTGTTTACTAAAGAAGATAAGTCAATTTAACTGCGATAACCTCCACAGAGAGTTGTTTTGTTTTGCAAACTCCACAACGACCTTAATATCATTTCTATTAAATTCTTTCTCCCCAAAAGTTGCCAAACAGTCCCACCTGCGCTCTTGAAAAAACAAGTCACGTTAGACAGTAAAACAGCAACGCTAACAACCCCATCTGTGTTTCGTCGAATGTCCCTTTTGTCCCACTCGTACTTGTGCGGTAAGTCAACACACAAACAAGAGCATCTGGACTCTGGAAAGTGAAATCTCGACGCGAACGCCACGATCACGACGAGCACAAGTGGTTACCGCCACGTCGAAGCGCGCCGACTTGCTGAAAGACGTTAGTTTCGGTGCCGTTCGTTTCTTGTAAAGTCCTACCTTGCCATCCTGGTTTGCACACAGGCTTGACGTCTATGTGGACCGGCACTGTGTGGAGCGCCCTCTTCTGGCCACAGTCCCACGCCGTCACCTGGATCTCGTACTGCTGCTGCCGGTCGTAACTCAGCTTCTCTGTGTTTCGGATGTTGCCTGAAAGAGCAAGGAAAACGTTAGTTACAGGGGTGAACACAAAGACACGCAAACGCAACAAGTTTTAGCAGTTCTTAGTCGTAAGACCTGTATTTTAGGGTCGTACCTTGACATGTTTCGGGATGAGAGGGTGTACTAACTTTCTGATTCATGGGATACAGTTCTGAAGAAGACGTCCTGCTGCTCCAAGAAGGAATACAGCGGCAAAATCTGTTTAAATCAGCTGACCAGACAAGTGGCAGTAACACCGGTGACACTTCTGAGGACGGCAACCGAAACATGGCAAGGTACGACACTAAAATACAGGCCTGACTGGAAGAAATCCTAAAACGTATCGAAACGCGAAGACCTGATGAACCTAATGAGACCTCATCGGACGCATATGCAACCTTTGACTCGCCATTTTAGAGTCACGAATGAACCTATGACACAAGTTCCGGAAGTAACTGTGGCTCACCATCACCATGTGTTTTGGGACTGTCCTGTTGCTCAGAAATACTGGACTGACATTCACAAAGAGCGAGGTATTTGGGCCTCGAAAAACTCCTGCCATGGACTCGGGGAATGGATACCTTTGGAGCAGCGGGGAAGAAGCCCATTACAAGGAAAAAAAATTCTCATTCAGACAAACATTTGGATACGTTTGACCGACGAAATGGGACGTTTACTTTGGACTGTGTGGGCTTTCATTTCTCCCTGATCGTGTTCTGTTTTGTATATTTAACAACTGGAAAAAGAACACTTCATCATTTTAGACATAGAACGTAAATATCACCAATTATACAACACATGTATGTCTTTTAGTGCTGTAAGATTACTAAACATACATGTGCAAACATATCTGAAAATGCATGGTATTCTTATGAGAAACTGAATCTTGATAGAGATAAACGTAATGCACAAATCAAAACTTAGACCAAAAAAAGATGAAAATATTGACCTTTCAAAATTGTTTCAGTAAAGATGTATTTTTTAAAAAAAAAATGTAATTATTATTATTATTATTATTATTATTATTATTATTATTATTATTATTTTATAATTATTATATTTTTAAAGTTTAAAACATAAAAGCAGAACAGACACAAAATAAAATAATAAAAATAAAATTACAAATAAACATCTAACCATGCAAAAACACAACCATGACACACACAATTGAAATAAGTCCCATTGAGTCCAAATTGAGTCTGAATGTTAGTTTTTCCATTTTTAAAGATTTCATGATTAAAAATAGTACAATGGCACTCATTTAATTAAAATTAAAATGTAATCAAAAAAATAAAAGCCATGTACAGGTGCAATAAAATCAACAAATCCAAAAATCCAAATTTGGTTCAGAATTGCGAAATAGTTTCCCTCGCTCCAATTACAGGCGAATAAAAGGCGCCGCGGCACGTTCGACTGAGCAGTTAAATTGCACCTGACCCGACGCCTCCAAATAAATATTTTCACGTGGCGCTATTCGTTATTTTTCGCCCGTCACATTAGAGGTGATTTTCAATTTCCGATACGACCGCGTCCCCGTTCACAGCTTGAATTTCCATTAACGACAAAACACAATTTAGATAATGCGGCGTGGCAAAAGGTGGAGCCACATGTGGCGAGGGAAAACTGCACAACGAGTGAAGTTTTATAGACTCCAAACTTTGTGGAAAAATACTGCGGGTGATAAAAAAAAAAAAGACGAAGAAAAAAAAAAAAAAAAAAAAAAAAAAAAAAAATAGCGTGTGCCGTTACGGAACGCAGAATGGTGCATATCCAAAAAAATAAATAAAAATAAAACACGGCAGAAGTGATCGGGTAATGTAAAGGAGGAACAGCCTGAGGTCCAGAACGTATCACAGTCGAGTTATTGAAGTCGTAAAACGCGCTTTTACGGCCAAACGGTCCCGATTTTATTGCATTTATAATGGGAGAAATACACGTTTTTATTGCATATTCACGCACACCGTTCCAAACAAGATGGCAGCCGGAAAACGCGGCGGTCGCGGGGAATTGCCGAGGCTGTAAAAACACTACAGTTTGTTTATTCGCTTTACGGCGTTGGACTGTAATGGTTTTATGACTCTGTTCCTCTCATTTCGGATCATAATAACGCGCTATGATCAATGGGCCGCTCCCACCGAAGGCCCTTAAGCTTGTAAATAAGTTTGTAAGTTCAGGAGTGGAGATAAAAGGCACATAAAGCGTGAAGAACGGTGGACTCAAGGACACGATTCGAACTCCGGAAAAGACGCGAATGTGAGAAAAGCGAGCTTCAAAATAATAAAGTCTCTCAAATAGAATAAACAGCCAGTCGAATACCAAACGTGGAAAATAGAGGAGAACTACTCGGATATTTCACACATTTAAAAGTGCTACTATCTTCTGTCACCATAACGACCACCAAAACGTATACTGACATTGCATTTTGTGCGTACCTAAATGTGGTGCAACAAAACCGCCAGATTGTGCTGAAAAACAACACAAAATAAATGCACTTTTCTATGATGGGCAACAAATTAGAGCTCTGTGCTGCTCCGTGGCTGAAGTGGAAAGCACGTATGCCATTTCAGTCTAGCCTCAGAGGGAGACTCCCTTCTGGTTAAGCTTTAGACCCAGCCAGCAGGTCAGCAGATGGTCAGCTGACCTCAGCTCTGGGCGGAGTTTAAGGCTGCAGTAACTTCAGTAGTTCCACATGAAATGGGGAGCGGGTGCAGATGGCACAGCGCAGGTGGGATGTGCCTGTAGGCGCTGCAGGGGGGCCGGGTCCAGCCCCACATGCAGAGAACTACAATAAACAAGACGTGATGCTACAAATGCATGGAGAGCTTTTTCAAAGAAAAGTCTATTCTAATTTTAATTTTCTAAAGATAATATCTTGGGAGTTTGAACTCAGAAGTGCAGTTTGCGCAGTTCAAGGATCAGAAGTTAAGGACTGTTGGATTGTGTGATTTGAGCAGATTATTTCCCTGTATCCATGGAGACCTTGCATGGAGCTGCTAGCCATCTCTGAAATGCTACAGACTTTTTTACACCCAATGTTGCAGAAGTCGCTCCAGAAGTCACCAAACTCAAACTATAGAGCAGAGTGAGCGTGAGGTTCAGAGGAGAGCGTTCCTGATGTGTCTCCAGAGTTCTCCTGACTCTGAATCTGTTCGTCCGGCCTGACGAGTCTCTACGGAGCTGCTCCGACGAGTCCTCGTACGGAGCTGCTTCCGACGAGTCCTCGTACGGAGCTGCTCCGACGAGTCCTCGTACGGAGCTGCTCCGACGAGTCCTCGTACGGAGCTGCTCCGACGAGTCCTCGTACGGGAGCTGCCCGACGAGTCCTCGTACGGAGCTGCCCCGACGAGTCCTCGTACGGAGCTGCTCTGACGAGTCCTCGTACGGAGCTGCTCTGACGAGTCCTCGTACGGACGAGCTGCCTCCGACGAGTCCTCGTACGGAGCTGCTCCGACGAGTCCTCGTACGGGAGCTGCTCCGACGAGTCCTCGTACGGAGCTGCTCGACGAGTCCTCGTACGGAGCTGCTCCGACGAGTCTCCGTACGGAGCTGCTCCGACGAGTCCTCGTACGGAGCTGCCCTGACGAGTCCTCGTACGGAGCTGCTCTGACGAGTCCTCGTACGGAGCTGCTCTGACGAGTCCTCGTATGGAGCTGCTCTGACTTTTAAATATTGTGTATTTGCTAATGTCTTCTATGGAAGTTTTGTACAAATTGCTAACGATAACGGACGTTCCATGCCAAGCTCTATTTAACTGCTCGATTTGCTTGAAAGGCATTTGTCCTCGAGGACAAATACAGTTACAGCCATGTACTGTACTACTGTATGTACTGTATATACTGTATCTATGTATGTACTGTATGTACTGTATCCTATGTACATGTATGTACCATGTACTGTATACCTATGTACTGTATCCATGTACTGTATCCATGTACTGTATCCATGTACTGTATCCATGTACTGTATCCATGTACTGTATCCATGTACTGTATCCATGTACTGTATCCATGTACTGTATCCATGTACTGTATCCTATGTACTGTATCCATGTACTGTACATGTACTGTATCTATCCATGTACTGTATCCATGTACTGTATCCATGTACTGTATCCATGTACTGTATCTATGTACTGTATCCATGTACTGTATCCATGTACTGTATCCATGTACTGTATCCATGTACTGTATCCATGTACTGTATCCCTGTATCCTGTATCCATGTACTGTATCTAACCCACTTTGCTCTCAAATGACCACAACTGCAATGAAGTTCATGCAAAAACAACTATTTATACAGAGAAGAACTAGTAGTATTTCATTTATATATAAGTTCTACATATAAGAGAGGCGGCTGACCCATCAGAATGTCAGGTGTTTTCTTTTCTTTATTCTGTTTTCTTCACCATCTGTTATAAATGAACTCTCAAGCTGCTAGATACATTATATGCTACATAAATAAATAGTTGTAACCCACTTCAGTTTGTTCTCCAAAACCACAAATAAAACACTGGATTCCACCTGGATTTGTTTGCTTTATGACAAGTCCCTATTATATATATATATATATAAAATCTGATTTCCTCTGCGCAGAGCTCATTACCAATTCATATTGAGTAAAATCAGAGTAAATCAGACAACAGAAGCCAAAACTGCAGGGGGCTGGAATAACAAAGCCAGCCATTTGTTTGTACTCCAAAGTGTTCATGAACAGCTTCAGTTTGGGCTGGTGTCTGATTGATGACTCGCTCACTTTTACACCACGCACGGGAAAACTTGTGAAGAAATTCAAACTTACACTGGGTTTTCTCTTTCTGTAATAAATTGTGTTTTTCTTTTAAGTAAAAAAAGGGCCTTGTTATTGCTACTTTTTTATCTGTGTTAGATTAGGGTGGTCTTTTATGTGCTTCCGCTTCATGTCTTCAGACGGTGTTTCTCCTGCTTCTCTCAGGTTCACTAACTGTAGAGCCCTGACACATCACTACTCACGACTGACATGGCCTTCTCTGGCCACTAGGAGGCAGGATATTGGTACATTTATGTACAAGGCAATGCATGGATTACTGCCTGTTACATTCGTACTTTGATCAAACAGCGAAGCGTCCAGTTGTTGCCCTCGTTTCGCTCGCTCAGAGCCTTTGTCCACCGGACTTTTTGCTGCACATGAATATGGAAAGTTCTTGTCATGAAATGCCTTCAAATCCAAGGGGACAGCGTCACAGACTTCATCAAAAACCTGCAGATGTTTTTCATAACCTGTGTTATTTAGTTAACCCTGCGACGAGCTGGCCACTGTCCTGGGTGTACCCCGCCTAAGGCCCAAAGTCACTGGGATAGGCTCCAGTCACCCGCGACCCCTAATGGGAACAAGCGGTAAAAAATGAAAGATCGTATGTTCTACTATGTGTACTTTGCTGCCTCTAAAGGTTAAATAAGACAATAAATAAAATTGGGGCTCATTTTAGGAAAAATAGGCCCTAAGTTTAAGGGCTTAAAATCCTGATTCAGTCCAAACTCCTCAGATAACTCACTCCTCATGTTTGCTGCAGTCCCATATGAATCCTTTTCTTCCAAATAAATAATTAGTTGACAAATGTACCTTTTGGTCGCTGAAGAGACACCATTACAGTCCCACTACAGATGCTATTACTTTTCTACGACTGCACTGAACCCGCACACTCCAACTCCTCTGCCATTGCGCTCTTGTACATTTAAATCTCGGAGTGCCGTAAATCACATTTACGGGAAAACCAGATCCGAACCCACCCAGCCGACGGCCCCGCGGATTCTTCCTTCTCACATAACATTCATTGCATTCGGCCGAGTTTCTCCGACCCAATTCAGCCGTGATTTACGGTTCGGCACTGCATATAACGCCTTTAAATCTTACCAATACGAGATCTCCACGGTGCAGTCGCGGCAACCGAACACTGCGCCCTCCGCTCCGTGTTAACCGCGACCATTTACTACGGGCCTGTCTCCCTCTGCCGGGGCCCACGCACGGAGCCCGGCGCTCGTGTGCCCCTAATGCGAGTGTTAATATTTCACAGGACTTCCTCTTCAGACAAATGACAGTTCTGGTTTGAACGGGAAGGAGACGGGCTCATGGTGAACCAGAGGTGACGCACGAAGACCACCTTACTAACGCTGACGTCACGCTCTCAGATGAAGGCAGACGCTGGAGGTCCTGCGCTGATCATTTGTGAAATTCATAATTGCTGAAGCTAATAATTGATATTTGTGATAAAGTAAGATCCGTTTACACTAGTTAGGAACATGCTTCTTCCATCTGAAAGACGTTTGGAACTGTAGCCTCTGCCAGATTTCCAATGGCCGTGATTGACAGGTGGATTTACCTATCAGGGAAGGCATAGCCCGTAGTAGTAAAAATTTTGTTCTGAGAGAATATTTGATGGAGATTTGGCTGTGATTGGACGTCTCAAATTAAGACTGTTTGAGACATTTTATGGTCCGATTCAAGACCCTTCTGCATTTGAACATAAAGTAGGCGGGACATAACGTGCAGTGCGTGGTGGGGCATCAGGTGCTCTGAGGAGCACCAACCCGACCAGGTAGTTTGGAGTGTGTGGCATAAAAGGCGTTGTCCTGCAAACCAGAGCCTTCCGTAGGCATAGTCTGTCTTTACCAATTCAAACTAGGACTCAAGTGTCACTTCTCTCTACGCCACAGTGAGTTTGAGATGTGCAGGGACAGCGAAACAATGCACAGTTTAAACACAGACAGATCAGGGGCACAGCTGGGAACAGTTTTGACGACGAGGAGCAAAACGGTCTTTAGATCACGGATATTGGCCTCATATTCAATTAGAAAGCATGAAAAAGAGAGAATGAAACAGGACGTGCGATGTGTCAGCTGGCGCGGCTCCATGGAGCTGTTAGCGCCAAGTGAAAGTGGTTCAACTTCTTACAAATGTCTAAATCATGTTAATGCAACAGAAAGCATCCATAGTTTGCAGCCTGTAGTGTTTTCTAGAGCCTCTGATCTGTTCTTCAGAAGAGACGGAGAAGGACGCTGCAGCAGGGGCGGAGCAGGGACATTTAGGGGCTGTGGGGGGCCCTCAGAATTAATTGAGTAATGAGTTGCTCAAAATTGTTACATCTAAATGCACCAAAATACAGAAAATAAAATTATGTTTGTTGAAAACTTCTTGGTTGAGGGCCCCCAGACCCCAAAAGATTGTGATTTATGAAACATTTACAGCATTAAATTGATAAAAAACATAACTTCAGAAATAGTCGCCTTAAGGTTATGCCACAGACCCCATACATATATATTTTTTTACATATTTAAAGTGGGTTGGGGGCATGGGGGCACCCACATGTCTAGCTGCGGCCCTGGGCGGGACACACGTGACAACCTTTCTCGCTCTCAGATATCACACATCAGAAACTGTGACAACCGGTCCTGCACTTTCGGGGCTCTTTCAACTTTGCACTGCTGCTTTTCCTGTAAATAATCTCGGTCTTCTCTGGAACGCCTCGTGAGGTTTAATGTTTAATGCCTTGTGATGTCAAGTTGTGTGACTATTTAGTGTGTTTTTTTTTTAGCCTGCCTTAGGACAACAGATGAAATTTAGCTTTTGTGCTAACTCTGGCACATTTACGGTGTGTAAAAGCTGTTGCTGACACATTGATTAATATGTATTGTCCTAATTCAAATAAATGCATGAATAAACACCACAATAAATCAATGTCTAGGATACTTACATTCATTTTTTGCACATGGCTATATCGAAAAAGCATCTTAAATCGCACGGACAACTTCATTCCATCACAAATGTGGCCTGGGGCATTTCAGCGTCTATCTTTTTCATTACTGTGTTTTTATTACTGTTGCGTAGTGCAACAGTAATTAAAACATTAAAACATAAATTATTATTATTATTATTATATATATATCATCATATCATCATCATCATCATCATCATCATCATTATTATTATTAGTATTTAATATTTTCATTACTATTAGTAGTATTAATATTATCATTACTATTTGTATTATTATTATGCATTACTATTATTACTATTACTATTATTATTATTATTATTATTATTATCATTACTATTATTACTATTACTATTATATTATTATATTATATACTACTAGTATTATTATATTATTATTATTATTATTATTATTTAATATTATTATATTATAATATTATTATTATATTATTATATTCATTATTATTATATTATATTATATTTGCTATTATATTTTTGCTATTATTGTATTGTTGTTTTATGTTCACAGAAGAAAGTTCCTAGTTTGTGAATCTTGTTTTTATTCACTGACAATTGCAATAAACCTTTTTCTGATTCTGATTCCTGGTCAAACGATAACATCTCCATATTTAGTGCTGGATGATACCAGTGAATTTTGTTTTTGAATCCGTTCCCAATTTAATCCCATTCCCTGAAACCTGAACGATGGCGTATACGAGGCTATCATTGCTTCACTCCTGTCCGCTATAACCGAGCTAATAATTAAATATACAGCATGTGCAGACACTTCCCATTCATTCTTTCGGCCCATTGAAAAGAGACATTTTAGCAGTTCCATTGTGCATTGGTTGAAATGTATCTGAATTGAGTTTGTGAGAGTCTGTGTGCTTCGTCAGGTTTTTGCATTGTGCCGAGCCGTGCGCCGGGAGCCGAGCCGTCGCCAAGGCGGGATATATTGGAATGCGAGCGCTTGAGAGGGAGGGATTAGGTGTAATTCATACGAGGACGCCATTGTCCGCGGCCCCCGTCCCACTTCGCGGGCCTGTCGTCGTCGCATTCGGAATTCTTCGCTTTTGTCGTTCCGCCTTTTTTACGCGCACGTTATTGTCCCCCCCGTTATGCCGACTTCATTCACATTTCACTGCTGTTCAGTCAATTGTGCACAGGTAAACAGGCAGGAATACAGGCCGGGGGGGGGGGGGAAACAGGCCGGGGAAGAGATAACCCTGCTGAATAATGAATAATGGATACATCATAATTGTTGTTCTGGAGCTATGATTAAACCTACCGTCCATAATTAAACTAACTCAAATGAAAAGAGACAGAAAACGCTAGTGTAGTCTCTGGAATAAGGGTATAACGTGAGATTTCTGCCCTTTTATGGTCACATTTTTTGGTCACGTTTTAGCACATTCTTGAAATCATGTTAAATTGGTCTTAATATTGTTATAAACATACTTTGCACAGCCCTGCCCTGGTGGAGCGTCTTAAAGCGACCTAAATTCAGTCCTAATTTATTTCTTCTAGGCCAGGGGTGTCAAACTCATTTTGGCCAGGGGCCGCTTTTCGACGCTCAGGCTGGGTCGCGGGCCAAACTAATGTAAAAAATAAAACAATAAAAAATATAACAAATGTTATATAGCCTAGTAATAGTTCTATGTGGACACTGTTGCATACAAAACTAAATCTAACTAACTCTTGTGTACATAGAAAATGCCTATTTTTATTTTTATTGTACAGTTAATTTTAAATTGTTTCTTAATGCATGCCCTTTTTTGATTGAATATATGTTGTTTTATTATTGCTCAGTGTTTTATGTTGCACCTTAAGGCCGAGACAAGTTCCTATGTTGTGAATTTTGTTCATTGACAATGGCAATAAACTCTTTCTGATTCTGATTCTGAAATGTGCAGCAGAGTGAAAGACTGAGTCCATATTCATGCAGCAGCAGCAGGAACAGGAACATGGACTTGTGATATGATTCTGATATTAAATGTTTGTATCACAGACATGTTAATATTGCTGCACAAACTCAATATGAGCTCACTATTTTTACAGTTTAAGCTTATTTTAGTGACAAATGATTCATGTGGTGAATCAAATGAGAGCTCAAAGCAGCTTAACTCTGTCATGTTCAGACTTTATGACACTCTGACCTGTGTTTTTACCTGTGGCTCATGATCTGTCCAGGTTTTGCACTGGTTTGGATGTTTTCCTCACAGAGTTGTCAGCAAAGAAGTTTGTTTTCTTGTTGTTTAGCTTCACATTAGCGCCGCTTTTAGCACAGCACTAACGTCCACAAAACCGCCTCTTTTCTTTATTCCTCGTGTTTCCCACGATCTGCCCTGGGGCAGAGCGCCACGTGTGAAGCTGTCGCTGGGCGCTACAGGTCATCGCTGCCGGTGTGTGTTCCATTTTAAACCTGCTGCGATGAGTGTCGCTGGTCGCTGTCCCTCGGCACTTGAGCTGCAGCACACAGCGCGGGGGAGGGGCCGCGGGGAGCAGGGGCCGCGGCTGCAGGATTGTGGGAATTGGTTCTAGGCGCGATATATCTATTGGAAATGAATAATTATAAACTAGAAATGTTCGGCGGGCCAGATGAAAACGTCTAGCGGGCCACATCTGGCCCACGGGCCTTGAGTTTGACACGTGTTTTACGTCATAAAGACTTCTAATGCGACACAGTACGGCATTAAAAGAAAGATATCGTGTTAAATTGACTTTTTTGAGCTTTAAAAACATGTTATAAGATTGTTCCTGTTGACTTTCATTCTTGCGCCGAGCCTCAAATGAGAAAATAAAACCGTTTGAATTTTCTCCAGATTGCGATTCAAAAGAAAGAAAGAAAGAAAACTGGAGTTCTCCTGTCCATAACTCATCAGCAGCAGACTCGAGTTCATTATTTTTTATATTAGCACGATTGATTCACGTATAGCACTGCTGCCATTAGATAAAGGTCTCCTTCGATCAGGGAAAAGGTTAAATAAAAGAGACAAAATAAAATCCCAAAAAAGGGCGAGCGCTGCTGTTTTTCCGTCCTAAAACATGAGACGCTGACGATGTTTAAAGCCCGAAAACTTGCATTAAGTCACGAGTTATTTTTTTAAAGGATTTTTTGGCCCAAAGGCTTAGTTAGGCAGGACATCTTAAGTGTGAAACGGGGATGAGAGAGAAGGGAGGACATGCAGTAAAGTGTCAGCGCTCACCGGGCAGCACGTTTAGTCAGGACTGTAACAGGTGCTAAACAAATACAGTGAAAACATCAATAACTAAAATTCCATCCGGTGTCACGTTACGTATAAAAACCCCAAACAAATCCGCAATCATTTTTGAATCGCTCTCCAGGCCGGCGGCTTGGACTGTCACGACTGACTTTTCTGCCCTTTTTTGATTTCCCCCGTCTCAGGGACCCACAACCGTCTGTATTTGCATGTAGAGGAGATTATTGGACAACGCCGCTGACATAAATCAAAAGGTTTCGCTGGCGAATGGAACAAGACGGTTCCACCTGTTGTCCACCTGTCACAAACTATCAGCGTGACTGTTGCTGTTGAAGGCAAACATATTTAAAAAGCCCAACAGAGGTCAGTACGATGCAGACATATTTTATTTCCGCCTCCCACTTTTGTCGAACTTGCCAAAGAGTCATGTGACGCGCTGGTTTTGCTCGCGCACGACGTCGTCTTTGCATTCTTATCTCTGCTTTAATTCAGAAAACACAACATGCTGTTTGTCAATTAGAAGACCTGCGCCGACGCTATAAGAAGGTGTTTATGCAAATCTTGTTTATGTCGCTAATGAAAAATGACAACCCTGCTTCTTTTTGAAGCGGAATTTTTGCATTTAATCTCGGTATACTTCGGCTGTAAGTCAATTTAAATTAACAGGAGTTGGCAGATATTCCTTCGTACGTGGCTGTGATTGACATGTGACCTACTCAACAATTATAACGTACTTATTCTGAAGTGTGAGCGACAAATGAAGTCCATAATCACAGAACGTTGAGGCCGTAGAGTTTCCGAAAGCATTTCATCGTTACGTCATGGCTGCTCCGTGTGCATGCTCCTGCTGAGACTCTTCCGAACTTTAGAAACGCACTCAGAACACGGGGGCCCAGCGGCAGGATCGTGTGACTTTTCGATCTGCTACGTCGCTGTGGGGACGCGGAGGAAAAACCGGCCAGACATGGGGAGAACACGCAAAAGCTACTGCAGGCGAGAGCGAGAACCGGACAACAAGGGGACTTTTCAGAGCGTTTAGCCATGCGATAGTTGTTCTGATTTACCATCTTTGTTTTCACTGATCGACGCCCACCGCTCTGTACATTTTGAATTAAGTAAAAATATGTTTTGCCCCGGTACATACGTATATACTGCATTGTAAAAGCATCTCTTAGGGTGAAATTAAGACCTCTGTGTCCTGTCTGCGTCTAACTGCAGAGCGTTTCGTTCTCCGCGATCCACGGGTGCGCTGTTAGCGTGCTAGCCGTTGTTAGCTTTACCGTGACACTCCTTCTGGAAGTGGTGAAAGGCGCTTAGAAACTCATCACGGGGAGTAATCGGTGCGCTCAGAATGCATTAGGCACAAACATCGCTCATTTCATGCCAACATTGTGATTTAAAATGTCCCGAATATAAAACAAAGATTCTTAGGGTGTGATTATAACTACATCGCAGACAAAAGCACAAAATGTCCCCAGCTTTTGGTCTGTTGGATGTCGATGGAGCGCGATGCAGTTTTGATGATTAATGGGTTTGTAAAATGAAGCCGAATACATTGTTCAAAAATAAAAATACATTGCCGTCTCTCACGTTCCTCCATGCCTTTGTCCGCTCTACCATCCTCCAACCTTGATAAAAACCCTTCAAACGATGTTGTAAATGTAAATATTGCTTAAAAAGGTCTCACTTGTTCAGATCATATCCGTATTCTGTGTCCTCCGAGCCCACCAAACCTCCCACCTCCAGCCTGTATCCTTCGGGCGCCCTCCAGCTCAAGTGCTCTCGAATCTCACGCTCGCGGTCGATGGCAGAGGCCCCCCTTCGCGGCGGACAAAGTGTGAGAGCGGGAGAGCACTCTGCCCGCGGCGAGCCCTCCATCAAGTCCCCACCACGCGCGCCCTCACCTCCGACCAATCACTCAGCCTCTTCATCACCTCCAACCGCGGCGGGCGCTGGTGGAGGCGGGTGGGGTGGACGTCGCCATGATTCCTTCGCCTTACGTAGAGTCTCACGATAGCATTTATTGTATTTGAGTGTTTTTATTGCTCAAAAGTACCTTGAGCACTAGTTTAGACGTGATATGGTCTTGGTTTAGTCCTTTTTCAATTCTGCTTTAGATCCGGTTTGATTCAGACTTGGTTAGTACTATTCTAGTCCTAGTTTAATTCTGGTTCAGTACTGTTGGAAAAGCTATTGTTACTCACAAAAATCGAATCTAGCCGCAGGTATTTTAATGTATTAACTCGATGTATTGAAACCATGTTGGGGATGTTTTGTGCGACCCAAAGTTCTGTTGCAGTCGTGGAACTCCGGAACTCCCTGTGGTCTTGGTCCCTCTTAAAAGAAATCTGGCCCTTGGGAAAATGAAGGCGAATAACCCTGATCTAAGATGAAACTCAATCATGACTTTTAACGAGGCTTTCGAACGTTAAATGTGGTCGATGGGTCGGCACCAGCCCAGAACCCTCTTGATTATTCATAACTTGTGTTTTTTTTGTGTGGGGGACAATAAGGCTCATGGCTGCGAGGGGAACAGGCTCCAGGGTCACTCAAATATCCCCGGACGAACATAGTTGCTAAGCGATTGATACCCGAACATCGCGTCGACTAATCACAGTGTATGTCTATGGGCTCGTTCCTGAGCTGTCTCCGTGGAGATAGATATGTTTAATGACACACAGTGGAACATGCCAGGCAAAGCAATAACGCCACCATGGAGACAAGCATTATTTACTACATTTGCGTCAGTATTTCATTAGCGTGTCCACATTTTCATGGTTGAAACAGCCATAAACTGTTCAAATGTTGTCAGTTAAAGCCTTTTCAGTTCAAAAGAAAGTTTCATAATCTTTGTTTTTAGTCACATTAAAAGTCCGTTGATGTTTCTCTGTACTGTTTGCTCAGGTTTATTAAATGAACGCTCGGCTGTATAACACAATCGTATTCTAGATTTGACTCAACATTTTGCCTGTTTGTCCCCAGTTTTACCATATTTGTAAAGTTTATAATGTTGCTTCCTGGTTTGGACAAGAGCAGCATAAATGACATAGGCAGACGTAATTCCACAACTGTTTCCTAGCAACCGGACTGTAAACAACAGCCAAAATCCATATGAATGACAAACAAACAATAATACCATTTAACGCATTTGTTTAGTTGAATGATGGTTTGAACTGTCAAAACGTGTATCTTATCTGTAAATTCTTAAATTGTCTGTGGGTTTTCAATGGTACGTCGCACATTGATGACATCACAGAGGGATTCCTTCCTTTTAGCTTTTTAAAATGTCTTTCAACTGCAACGTAACGGAAGTAAAACTATGATACATGTTTACCACAGGTTCTATCCCACCAAACTAGGTCATAATTAGAAAAAGTTTGGTTCTGTCTCAAATGGGAGAATCACAAATGTCATTGACGTGGCGGTCCGCCCTGTGTCACACAGGGTGGACCGCCCTCGCACAGCCAAAACATTCGCCATACAACAATACATCGGGCTTCCTTTCAGCTTTGCCATCACTTAAAGGTTTTTCGATTAGCTGCAGACAGCGCACACATGTCTGATTTTGTCACATTGTGTGCTTTTTTTTTTTTTTTTTTACAACCCCGTGAAGATAAACATTGTGTGCTTTTTTTTTTTTTTTTTTACAACCCCGTGAAGATAAATTGACTCTTTCACAAGAAAAGAGTTGGCTACCGCGGACGCCGTCGGTTGCTATGACCACTCTGTTCTGCTGTCGGGCAGTGGAGGCGGCCCTCGAATCATGAAGGCACTCAAGTGGGCCGGCACTCAAAAGCAATTACTACTCGACTTTGTGCCTTATTTTTTTTTGGTTTTTTGAATGGGACGTTCGAGTGTGCTTGACATATCTGCGAGGTGACCCGAGGACACCGAAAACGTATTTGTTCTGCTAATGCAATATTAACGTTGCATTTGTCATTTGTGAGCGACGCTTTCCGAGCGGAGGACCGGTTTGATGAGATTTGCGAGGACGTGATTTATCGCCGTCGCCTTTGTGATGTGATTTGCGGGGAATCGTTGCGCCGCAGACAACGCGCGACAATGCCCTTGGAAAAGTGCGAGAGCAAACGCTTTGCTTTTTGGAGGAGCATCGGACGAGCGTGAAGTTTCTGTTGCGCGGTGTCGAGGCGGCGCTTCCTGCCTCGCTGCTTCCTGCCTCGCTGCTTCCTGCCTCGCTGCTTCCTGCCTCGCTGCTTCCTCCTGTTTCCCGATTTTCACCTCTGCAACCGATTCGTGCGGCCTCTTCCTCTGCTTAGATTCAGCTGTTCAGAGAAACCCTTTTGTACAAAATCATGAGCCTCTTAAGCCACTCCATCTCTCTATCCTATCCCTTTATTTCCTTTATTGACAAAGTCTACACAAATATGTTTATACTCATTCATTATGCCTGACTAATTGCAAAAAAGCCTTTCTTGTGTTTCTTTTTCATGCATTTTTAACAGAGATTCATGTATCAGCAGACTGCTAAAAGGTACACAATACGACTTTACTATTTTTGTCATTGTTTATGATGAATGTAGAAACGGCGCAGACGGTTTTTGCGTGTGAAGTTTCCTGCGGTGTCGTGTTGGCCGCCATAAATCTTAGAATAACGGGCTTACGCTGTGCGATTTTTGGGCAAACGAGCTCGAAAATGAATAAATACCATAAATGACTGATTGACTGTGCTTCTCTTCAATCAGATGTTGTTGCTTTGCTTGTAATGTTCCTCAGTATAGCATTAAACATGTCATATCTTGCATTTGTGTTCGTCAGAGATGTTTTTTATTGCTCAAAAATGCCTTGATTTACTGTGTTTATGCTATTTTCTAGAACGTTCTAACCAAAGCAATGCGTTACATACTGTACTTTACGTTTACAGTCGGTGGTGAAACATAGATGAGTTGCAAACCATTGTCTTATTTTACATACATATTACAAACTAGGGCTGGGCAATATGAAAATCAAATCAAATACATTTTTCCCATATTGATCAATCTCGATTTATTCTGTTCAAAAACTAAAATTAAAAATGGCTTTTAGATAAGATTCCATGAACATAAACTCTACGGACATTTAATCTGTGCCATTTAACGCAAATTTAAATAAACTTTCTTCCTCCAAAGTCTGAACTCGGCTCAAAATATCATGTTTTCGTTGACGGTAAACCCCCCCATTCAAAACCCACAACCAGATCATCTCTCGACTGAACTGAACAAGCATAAAAACTGTGATTTGTAACTGCAATATTGTGTGAACTCACCGTTGCGGTCGATGGCGAAGGGCGTGCTGCTGGTGCTGATCTGGTAGTTGCAGATCTGGCTGTACTGGGGAGAGCAGTCCTGGTCCGTGGCCTCCACCTGAAGGATGCTGTCGTAGATCTTCCCCTCCGTCACCGCAGCGTGATACTGAGGCTCCCGGAACACAGGCGCAAACTCATTCACGTCGTTCACCTGGATGTGCACCACTGCTCTGTGAACACAAGAGGGAGACGGACAAACCATAACAGTCATTATTTGGATTCTGGACCATATTGCATCGGCCAATCACAACTTAGGCAGCGGTCACGCTTTCACCACAGCAAAGTTTCCGACTAAACCAGGACTAAACCCCAAAACTAAACCTGGACTAGATCAGGACAAAACAAGGACTAAACCCCAAAACTAAACCTGGACTAGATCAGGACTAAACCAGGACTAAACCCCAAAACTAAACCTGGACTAGATCAGGACTAAACCAGGACTAAACCCCAAAACTAAACCTGGACTAGATCAGGACTAAACAAGGACTAGACCAGAACCAAACCAAGTCAACATCAGGACGGAAATGGGCTCAATTTAGGACCAAAAAAACGCTAATAAAATGTGAACTACGGGTGTCACAGTATCACATTTTAGTGTTGCGAATATTTTGAGGGAAAACACCAAGATTTAACGATTATAAAACACCACGATTCAACGATTCTTCACAATTATTGCTGAACGTGATCAAACAACAGTGAAAACAGCAGCTATATGAGCGAGATAAAAAGTAATTTACATTTAGATGCATTTTTTGGACTATAAATTGGTTTAAAAAGACTCAAGTTTGCTTCTAAACTGATCACAGTTATTGTGTTTAAGTTCTTACGCCTATATTGTGACCTGAATAAACACAAATACCAGTTCACCCAATGATCTTCACATCCCTAGTGTGAACAGGAAGTAACAGTAAGTTCTACATTCCTAGGTCGCAGATCGCAGACCACTACCGAGCAAAAGCGTTCACACATTCGCAGACAAAGCGAGTGAAGCGTCTTGCCCAAGAACACGGTCCCGATCCGGAATGGCTTTTTGAAAAATAATTACCGCTCTTGGACAAACACGGAACCCTGATCTGAAATTGCTGTTACAGGACGGCCAATTTATACCGTCTGAGCCGCTGTCACCGCCGAAAAAACAATATCCTATAGGGAAAAGATTAGACTTTGTGCATTTTTACTTCACCCAGAAGATCATTCTTGGCTTTTGAAGTGTTGTGTATCAAATCACTTAATCTAGACTAGACACAAACAGTCATTTCAGACCTTCCACTGCGATTTCATCCAGGGAGAGGTTTTCTTTCTACGCCTCAAGGTCTTCATGAGACTGCTATATTTTATAACAGGACAAAAGTGTTTTAAGAGTAATACATTTCGTTCCACCGCTCGTCCTAGTAGCTTCGAGGGATTACACAAACGCCTATTAACCAAACAATGGTTTCAAAGCTGCCAGAAGGAACGCTCTTCACAAGAAATAAACCGGACTTTCCGCACAGGTATTTAGACGGCATTTGCACTTTTGCGGCCAATGATTCCAAAAAGCAAGGAACATTTAGCGTCATAGAGACATTCGCCGTGCAGCAACAACTCGACCAGCCTCCATGAGATAACGCAAACCCACTACTATACGGTACGTTGTTAATTATTATACTGTGACACTTAAAATGACATATGTGACTGCATCAGGAATGTACATTTTAATGAATTCGATGTTCGGCGGTGAAAAGTCCAGCTTCCTGTAGATTAAAGTCTGTCTTTTATGTCCACATAGGCTCTAAAGCTGTTTGGTCTTGGGCTAGACATGGACGTATGTGAGAGAGTACAAAGTTGCTACCCTCATTACTGCGTTTCCTCAGATGATGGTTATGTTAAAGGGTCGGACTCACGGCGGGTGGTGATCCGTGATGCCGATTCAGTTTGTTCACCTCAAATCACATTTCTTTCCAGGGGCAGTTCTTTAATTGCACCGACTGGCCAAACATTACAAACACAGGAAGGTCAAGTGAAACGCAATTATCTCTGCATTCCGGCACCTGCTGTGTAAGGCCGTGCGCGGCGTTTTGTCCTGGAAATTGAAGCGGAAAAAGGTTGCAATCTTAGTCATGGAAATGGATCATTTGTAATTAGAGAAGGACCAAATTGTGTAATTGGCCGGTGGAACTCAAACGTGTCACGCCAAGTACCAACTACACACCTACATATTACCAAACACCACCAGATCGGTTCTGCAGCACGACTATTCCAGGTCTAAACTAGGGTTGAACCAGGTCTGAAAAAGGACCACACCATGATTTGAGCAGTTCTTGCGGCGTCGTTTCTGGTCGGCACTGCTTTGTAAACAGAATACGTGGTGCTTTAGATGGTTTAGACCTGGTTTAGACCTTGTTAGACCTGGTTTAGTCCTGGGTTAGTCCTGGGTTAGAACTGGGTTGGACCTGGTTTAGTCCTGGATTAGACCTGGTTTAGTCATGGTTTTGTCCTGGTTTGGACATGGGTTAGTCCTGGGTTGTACCTGGTTTAGTCCTGGATTAGACCTGGTTTAGTCCTGGGTTAGATCTGGTTTAGACATGGTTCAGTCCTGGTTCAGTCCTGGTTTGGACCTGGTTTAGTCCTGGTGTATTCCTGGGATAGATCTGGTTTAGTCCTGGTTTAGTCCTGGATTAGACCTGGATTAGACCTGGTTTAGTCCTGGGTTAGATCTGGTTTAGACATGGTTCAGTCCTGTTTTAGTCCTGGGTTGGACCTGGTTTAGTCCTGGTGTATTCCTGGGATAGATCTGGTTTAGTCCTGGTTTAGTCCTGGTTTTGTCCTGGTTTAGAGCAGCTCTTGTGGGGTATTCCTGGTTTACGGTGTCTGTATCCATCAGAGGTGCTTTAGGGTGCGTTCACACTTGTACATACACCACATCGAAATTGGGATCAAACAATGACTAAGAATTTAACCCACAATTTAACATTGGATTAAACCAGGACTAGAACAGAACAATAAAGTCTATATCCAGACTCAAATGGGCTCAAATGAGGACCAAATCATAGACGTGGTTCTGTCCTGGTTTAACGCAGCTCTAGTGGTGTGTTCAGTGTTCATCCGAGGTGTTTTAGACTTGTTCTGAGTTTGCCCTAGTTTAAGTTAGTCAGTATCCATCCAAAGTGATACGAGAAAGGAACAGTGGGAGAATAGCTTTCGGTGATCCAAATGATGCGTAAAAAAAAATGCCATTGTGGTAAATCCAATAGTCAAGAAAAAAAGACAAAAGGAATATTCAAATAATAGTAAATGCGTCTACAATATAACTATGAACTATACAGATAGATAACAGGTAAGATAAGGATGTTGGTGTAATCTCTCATCAATTCAGGAATGATCCGGAGTGGAAAGGATTTCAATAGTCATCTGGATACTGTTCTTGACAGCCCTACATTTTGACTCCCAACCAGAATTCTGATGGTCCTGGCCTGAGCAAGACTAGATTTAATACTTTCTACTGCCCTGAGATAGATTAGTTCTTCAGATTGAAAATGACTTCTGGATGGGGGTCGAAATGTTTACCTTTGAACCCTTTGTCAACATGAAATAAGTATACAATATATTGTCCTTGTCCATCCCATTTTGACACACGAAATTAACATTTTCTATGGCTAAATGCAACAAAATACAAACAACTACTGTATGGCACTGCGCCTCCAAAAGATAATTGTCCTTCAGAGACTACTACACACTACACGACACTACACTACAACACGCTGCAATAATGAATCATTGCTTAAACGGTCTCTGCAGTTTTTCATGTTAACACACGCATATTGAAGCAAGAAAACAGTGCATTCATCAGGTTCAAATGTCTTCATCAATACTGAGCTGGAGCCAGAAGGCGCTCAATCCATCGTTAGCGTCATAAAGTGACAACAGGAGATGGATGGTGATGGACCCGAGGATAGTTCTGCTGCACCGATTGGCAAGCGATTGTAATACTTTAGCTTTACGACACAAAGGGGAGCAGATGAGTGTGTTGTTTATGGGATTCCCTGGTGGCGACGGCAGTGACTGTGAAAATGCCACATTAAAATAAGCACTAAATGCGCCGCGTCGAGCCGAGTGGGCGACGGGGGACAGACAGTGGGCAGGGGAAACTAAAAGGATTCAGAGTGTTATCTTGGAGCTCCATGAGTTTGGCGGGTGTTGGTTTTTCAGGCTTTATTCTACAGGAAATACATGGGATTTGACAGGATATTATTGTTTTCGGGTTCATTTTGACAAACTTATGTGATTAGGTTTCCACAGTCTAGGCTATAAAACATGCATCAGATTACCATTGCATTTGTCCTTATCAAATAAATAAATATATAAATACAGATATTACTTTAGTAGTGAGATGAAAATATTGCTGCGGACAAGAGAACACATTGCACAATTGCAGCTTGTCCACTCCTCCCTCCTGCTGGGACGTGTTTTCCTCTGCTCCGCTGCTGCCTGCTACTTTTGCCTCTCTCGTCGTGTTTTTTCTCTTTTTCCCTCTAAATCACATGTGCGCTGGATCACCTGTTGTTCTCCGGAATAATGAATCTAATTGATTGGTCTCTGAGTGCATTGGATAAAGTTTTTTCACAGAGGAAAGCTTCCCCGGGAGAAGCAACCTGTCCCGAGGGACGTCCCCAGCGGGGTACGTTCGGGACTATTACAAGAACTGGCAGGTTCTATGCATCGAGCCCCTGCTCATTGAAGATGTGGAGGACCTATTCGTATTTGGATTCATGATAGCAGGATCCTCCTAATTGGGCTCGGAGTCGCCCTGGTCTATCGGAAAAATGGGAAGACAGAAATTCACCCAACAACTGTCTGACATCAACATGGAAAGGTTTTTGGATTTGAGTGAAAGGATGAAAAGACTCGAACAGAGACTTGAGCACGCATGGTGCAACTCACTGATCTGAACCGTAACATCTTATTTCGGACACGGAGATGCAAAAGACTTTGGGGATTCAATCAAGAAATGGGAACTTTTCGCTGTCGGACGGAGTACACTCAATTGAATAAAGCTGATCGCACACAGAAGACCAGAAACGATTGGATTATTTGACGTAAATCATTGATCAACAAATGTATAAAAGTACTTATTTCTCTTTTCGCTGCTGTGCCCCTGTATCTCTCCCCCTTTTCTTATCTCGCCCGGGCTGAGAGAGCTCACGGCGTTCAAGGCCGTACTGAAGCCACACACAGACACTTACAACAAAACAAGATTTGGCCTTCATCACCGTCTGCACATCCACACTAATCTTTGTGTATCTTGTTGTGTCCCATCCCCAATATCCACTGAAAATATCCATCACGTTGACCTCGTGTAATGTAACTCAATATGTTTGTTTTATCATTGTATGCCTATCGCTGGAACTGTTTTTTTCGTTTCATTCTCTAAGAGTTCAAGTACCGAGTAGCGCCACGTAAAAGCGAGGGCGCCCCGGTGGCCGGTGCTCTTTATGCATGTCTCTCGTGTCGCATCTGTCATCAGTCACGTTCCTATGTTGTGAATTTGTTCATTGACAATGGCAATAAATATATCCTGATTCCTGATCCATTCCGATCCATGAGAATATCTGTTTTTGTACCACAACAATGACAGCTTTGGTATCTGGATTACAATAACACTAAACTACAGGTCTTATAACTGTATGAAAATCTCTTATATTTTTTTCCACCCTGAAGACTATTGGACAGGGCAGTTGTAGCATGAAATGGGAAGAGAGAGAGAGAGGAGAGACTACATTTCCATACTTATAATAGGTTTAATGCTCGAAACCAATTTTGATACTACAATTATAACAAACAACAACAAGTTTGATGATAGATTCCCTTCCAAAATAACAATACTTTCTTTTTGTTACCGTGTGGTCTTGTACTAGTTCTAATAAAGGTTAATATCATTAAAATATTTCAGGAAAGGTCACTTTTTGTGATTTAATTTGAAATATTAATACTTAAGCAGTATTAGTAATTCGTTTCAATCATAGTTTAATATTGATTAGTATCTGGTTTTTGATGCTTTTGAACAACTATAATGGCTTACCACTGTTGCTGCTACTATTGCTACTACTATTACATCTACTGTTACATCTACTATTACTTCTACTATTACATCTACTATTACATCTACTATTACATCTACTATTACTTCTACTATTACATCTACTATTACATCTACTATTACATCTACTATTACATCTACTATTACTTCTACTATTACATCTACTGTTACATCTACATTACATCTACTATTACATCTACTATTACATCTACTATTACTTCTACTATTACATCTACTGTTACATCTACATTACATCTACTATTACATCTACTATTACATCTACTATTACATCTACTATTACATCTACATTACTTCTACTATTACATCGACATTACTTCGACTATTACATCTACTGTTACATCTACATTACTTCTACAATTACAGCTACTATTACATCTACTATTACATCTACTATTACTTCTACTATTACTTCTACTATTACATCTACTGTTACATCTACATTACTTCTACTATTACATCTACTATTACATCTACTATTACATCTACTATTACATCTACTATTACTTCTACTGTTACTTCTACTATTACATCTACTGTTACATCTACATTACTTCTACTATTACTTCTACTATTACTTCTACTATTACATCTACTATTACTTCTACTATTACATCTACTATTACATCTACTATTACTTCTACTATTACATCTACTATTACATCTACTATTACTTCTACTATTACATCTATGATCTAAAATGATATGAATCAGAATTATTATGACACGGCTTAATTTTGTATGTACAATGCCTTCAGAATAGAAGTCAATTTCAGCAGTGCCCTCAGACTTCACTGTTGCATTTATTTGATTTTCTCCTCACGGATACATGGCATTTGTTGAAGATTAAGTTGAATGTTTCCACAATTATGAATCGGTAAACTCACATGGTAAAGTCTGTACAAGTTGCTGTAAAGTTTACACCATGTAACAAGCAGATGACGCCAGCAGGCCATGTTACAGGTCAAATCCGTGGAGAGGCGAGCCAGCTCACCGTGTGAATGCATTTCTTTTCATAGTATTTTGTGATATCATAAACCTGTAATTGAATCAACGTAAAGCAGTTCGTTTGTGTATAATTGTTCTCTTCTTCGTCTAAATGTCATATATAAGTAACTGCAATAGAACCTAACTCCACCAGGAAAAAAAAGTGACATAGTGCACCTTTAAAGGGCCAATGTTTTGCATGTTATAAAGTCACAATCTGTTTGGCCACTGCACAGATATACTGTAAACACCACAGCGTTTCTCTGCATCTCATATCGTGTTTTTTTCTCCTTGAAACAGGAAGTGCGTCGTTAGCATGCTAATCTTTTGTAGCTTTAATCGTGACGGCAAACTGGTCAAACCGTCGTTAATATTTAAGATGCTCTGAATGCATTAGGTGAGTGAGCGATACACGTGGACAGTTGCAACGCCTTTACAGTGGGCTAGTTCTGTTTTTCAACATTTAAAACCTGTAATGGTTAGCTGAGAATCTGCTTTTAGTCGCGCTCTGGTTCAGTGTGCAAACGTCTCACAGACAGCTCTGCCACCTCATATCAAACTATTACTTAACAATAATAAAGTGCCATTTTGGATGCGTACGCGCAAACTTCTGGACTAAAAAGCTCCGATAAAGGCACTATTACAAAATCCACGTGTATGTATTTGACGCGTACGTTGTTTAAACGTCTTTTCGCTGCGATGGTGTGAACATTTCAACAAATAAAGTAGCCGCCACGCCACAAATGTTGAACAAAAAAACAAACTAAAGTAATAGGACTCAAAAAAACGCTCAAAATGCTATATAACAACAGAGCGGTGCCTTATAACTCAACATAACCTCTACAACGTTAGCAGCAGTGACTAAGCGGCGTCTCCACGGGCAGATCTGCTTTGACTTAACTGGATCGAAACGCGTGATTGATCAGTTCCGTGGGACTCTTATAGTAAACGCCGGCGGGTTATAGGCATATAAAAGCCGTGCCATTTAGTTTAATTGAAAGCGCTGGAGTGAGTGAGCGGTCCCCGCGCGGGCACGAGACGGAGCGGGGCGCGGAACACAGAGACTAACGACGCCAAAGCAGCGGCGTTTGAGTGTCTTTAATCAGTACATCTGTTTTGGAGAGACGGACCGGGCGCTAACAATGTAGCCGCTCTGAAGAACGAATGTGGCTCCGGTCCAGATGTCTTTCCGTCGGTCCAGCTGCGGTGATCGCGGTGAAATGGGTTATTCTTCAGCTCTCCTCCGGTGGATTTGTAAAATGCCTGTACTCTCCATAGTAAAGTGGCGTGCCAATTTCATGTTACTGTTATAGCGAAGCGAGTGCGGTTTTAGAGATGTGCCGATCCAGTTCGCCCAAAAAAAAAAAAAAAACACAATTTGGCGGCAGTTATTGAGTGCGCGTGAGTCGGAGTGATGAAAAATTAGGACGGTCAAGCAAATGTCTTTTTTATTTTGTGTGTGGCTATTATTTTTTTTATTTTTTTTATCAAAATGTAGAACAAAAGAAAATAGAGCAACACAACAACAACAATAACAGAAAAAAGGCAAAACAAAAAAATAAGTGGGTGACATAAAAATGTAAAATTAATTTCTGAATAATTGTCCCATTTTGTCAATTTTGTATTAATTTTTTTGTCTTTTTTAAAGTTGAGTCCTGAGGTTATTTTTTCCATTGTGCGCATGTGTGTTATGATATTATTCCAGTCCTTAATCGCCAGGGCGGTTCGAGTCATACATCTCAAACTATTCTCACCACCGTGGCATGTTATTGCTTTGCCTGGAATGTTCCGTAATATGGCATTGAACATATCTATCTTGCATTTATCTTCAGCCAAAACATTCATTCAACACAAAGTCCATAAACAACAGCTAAAGCACTTCCTGTGGCCCTTTCAGAATATAACCCTCTGCATTTGCCTGCTGCAGAAATGCCCTTATTGTGAAAAGTGGTTTGCTTATAGGCACTGAATTTAATCACTGATTTTTAATAGTTTAGTGTTGTGGGCTGTTCATTCATGCCATGCTGTGGGCAATACCGTCTCCAGGGAAACAAGCACCTTATAAGTGATCATATTCTGAAGCGTGGCGATACTTGGATGCAGTTTTTTGACTACGGGATCCACCTCGTGCCGTTTTATCATCCTGCAACTGGTGGAAACAAATCAAATTAACGTTATTGTTGTTGGAAGTTGGAAGCCAAATCGGCACGTCGACTCTGGACAGACTGGGAGCTCAACGAATGGGGCCGCGAGATTGACTGCGCCGTTTTTAAAGCGCGTGTTTGTCGTCGAAGATTACAGCCCTCTCGTGCAAATAACGGGCCAACGACTCGGCGCTAATCCGCTCTGCGATGCCATGTCCGCGTCCCACCGGGGGTCCAGTGCGGCGGTTTAGCATTTCACCTTCCACTTTTGGCGACAGTGCTGTAACTGTCCGCTGGGTCGTGTGCAGCGCTGTGATCTCGTCCAACGGGCCTCGGGGGTCTTTTAGCCTCCCGCTGGTTTGTGGCAGCATCGCGTTTATGAAGTTGGGGGGGGGGGAATACACGGCAGCTCTGGGTATCGCTTGGCCAAAATCCAGAAAAACACAAACTTGCCCCGGAGAGAGCGTTGTCAGTTGCAGCCAGATGTGAGCCATGGGCGAAGATAAATTAAATTAAAAAATAACATCTTGAACTTGCCATAAAACATTCAGAAAAGTGGCTGCTTTTCCGTTGTGTTGTGAAGATTGTTGCGGCGCGCGGTGCAGAAGTGATTTGGTACAAACCCCCGGAGTGTGGAGCATATGTTCTCCCACTCACCACTGGGGGGAGTGAAAGGCGGGGGGTTAATATCATTAATATGACGGAACAAGGCTGGCTCCGGGTGTTGCTGAGCTCATCGATTTGTAGCAACAAAGTGCGTTACGGACAAGAAACTTTCCCTTTACAATAACTGTAGCAAAAGACTCAAAGATGGACCGAATAAACCAAGACAGAAGTGGAAAGTAGATCAGATCTACAAAAGAATCTTTGTTTTTATGGATTTTTGTCACGTTTTCTTTATGTGGAAGTGATTTGTTACATTTAACCTGTAAAAAGAGATATTATTGTGTCTAATGTTCCTCAGACTAATGCGTAAAAATGCAAATAAAAGAGCAATTTGGCTAAAAATGTGTTTTTATCATACTAAATATTCCAGCTAAATACATTCTGTGATTATTTTAGTTATTTGTTATTACATATCTATGAATAAAAAGTTCATTTGTGAACTTTACCTCCACTTGAAATAGATTCGTGGGCACGGCTATGGATTTTAAAACACACTTATCGATATCGGCAAATTTTGGTTATCGGCAACAACAGCAAGACAGATATCGGATATTGGTATCGGCAAAAAAATAATCCATACCAGCTCATCCATGGTGCCATTAATCACAGCGAGATCAACGTGAGGGAGGGGTCTATGTCAGTAAAAGTGGGTAGATATGTTTTCATCACATGCCAAAAGTTTAAAAAACATCTGGGGCAAATTTAGGCTGTTTTGTGGTTGGAGTGAAGTTCAGAAGGAGTTATGAAGGAAAAAAATCCTCGTTTTCTCATGCTCTCTGAATTATGATAAAATTGTTATGAATAATACATTAACATTTTTTGACATTTAGATTTAATACCATCACTGTCTTTGTTATTTAAAAAAAAAAAAACAATGTTTTAGAGGTCTGTATTGTCCAGATAACGATGATAAACAATAATTAATAATAGAGGGAAGCTCTACGACAGAAATATGGTAAGATTATTTTAAAAGTTGTTTAATCGTGCGGCGCTATTTGAAACCCGAAAAGTGCTAGAGCCGGCATGCATTTGAGAGACAATGTCCTGGCTTTGGTTTGTTTTATTGAAGAGCTTTTGATTCAATCTGAAAAATGAGGGGAAAAGTGAGGGAAACAATGAGGGGAAAATGAGGGAAAAAAGAGAAAAAAATGAGAAAAAAATGAGAAAAACACGAGCGAAAAAATGAGGAAAAAATTTTGAAAAAAAACTTTTGGTACATCTCATTTAAACTGAATTGGAATCAATTTTACCACTAGGGGGCGATACTAGTTATCATGATTGCAGCCCCAGGCTCAGGGACATTCTCCTCATCGCTGCTGTCCATTTCTCTGTTATTTCTATTACAAACT
Source organism: Chaenogobius annularis (assembly GCA_015082035.1). Taxonomy (NCBI): domain Eukaryota; kingdom Metazoa; phylum Chordata; class Actinopteri; order Gobiiformes; family Gobiidae; genus Chaenogobius; species Chaenogobius annularis. Next base: position 15,692 of record BJKM01001225.1, on the reverse strand, counting down.
TTTACTGCTTTTGGCACCGTGTCCGTACAGCGCCCCCTAAATTAGCCCGGAGTCGTTTCACACTTAATCTGTGGATTCAAGGTTCACTTTAATTATCATTACCAGTACATTAACTCCGAACAGCGGCAGTAAAATGACTTTCTATTTGTACGACTCGTTAAAAGACGTCATAGCGGGCCAAGAGAAAAAGCCTTCCCTGCGTTCGGATTTAAATCTACTTCATTCAGCTTTGACCCTGCACAAAGGTAGAAAAACTTCATTCATCAAGATTACATTTAAATACATATATTTCTACGGGCTCTGAGCAGATAGTTATGAGTAAAAAGGTTTATATTCCAAGAATTTGATCGCACAAATCCGCAAATCGGGTAATGACAGAAGCACTAGCAGGAAAGTAAGGTAAGGTAGTAGTAGTAGAATCAGTAGTAGTAGTAGTAGAATCAGTAGTAGTAGTAGTAGAATCAGTAGTAGTAGTAGTAGAATCAGTAGTAGTAGTAGTAGAATCAGTAGTAGTAGTAGTAGAATCAGTAGTAGTAGTAGTAGTAATACCTGTGGAATTTGCGTGATTTAATTAAACCGTGGCACTGCGGTAATAGTAGAAGTAATTGTAGAAGTAACACTAGAAGTAACAGTAGAAGTAATAGTAGATGTAATAGTAGAAGTAATAGTAGATGTAAAAGTAGATGTAATAGTAGAAGTAATAGTAGTTGTAATAGTAGATGTAATAGAAGATGTAATAGTAGAACAGTAATAGTCAGAAGTAATAGTGAGATGTCATAGTAGAATATAGTAGATGTAATGAAGTAGAAGTAATCGTAGATGTAATAGTAGAAGTAATAGTACGATGTAATAGTAGAAGTAATAGTAGAAGTAATAGTAGATGTAATATAGATGTAATAGTAGAAGTAATAGTAGATGTAAAAGTAGACGTAATAGTAGATGTAATATAGAGAGTTATAGTAGATGTAATAGTAGAAAGTAATAGTAGAGTAATAGTAGATGTTGTTAGAGTAATTGTAGATGTAAATAGTAGATATAGTAAAGTAATGTAGATGTTAAAAAGTAGAACGTAATAGTAGACGTAATAGTTAGAAGTAATAGTAGAAGTAATATGTAGGATTGTAATTGTACAAATAGGCCTGTGTTTCTGTAGTGTAGGGGGGCGACCAGTAGGGGGGCTCACGTCTTGCAATAACTGTGCTTTATATGATGCAACTGTGTGCTTTATGATGTAACCGTGTGCTTTATGATTAAACTGACTTTTTCCTTTATGTTTGCATGAAGTGCTTTTGTGACCTCACTAAGCTTTGTGATGTCACAAAGCCTTTGTGTGCCTTAAAAGAGCGTTGCCGCTGCTCTTGCGTTTGGGGTTTGCTTTGTCGGATGTTCAGTGTGTCCCTCCGCCAGCGTAAACACTGTTGTGCACTAGAATGCATTCAGGGAATTTTAAGTCAACATAAAGCTTCCTAGAACCCTTCTTTGCGTCTCTTTTCGTGGTTTTCCATCTCGGTCTGGCTTATTCTGTCTTTGGCCTAAGTGTGTGCTGGCCTCGTTCACTTTTTTCCAGAGACCAAACGGTTAATTCTTAAGAAAATAACAGAACGTTCCAGTTCCTCACCCACAGAGAAAGAGACTAGTATCTATTAAACACAAAAAAAGACAGCTTCACAAGTCCTGTGGAGTAGTGCACGGGGACGTAACTCCCCAACTATGCTAATAGTAGACGTATAGTCATAGAGGTGTGAATGTAGCTAGATGTGTATATTCAGAGATGAGATTAGTTATATAGTAGATGTAAGAAGTAGGACTAATAGTAGAGTAATAGTAGAAGTAATTAGTAGAAGTAATTAGTAGAATAGTATGAGTAGAAGTATAGTAGATAGTAATAAGTAGATGTAATAGTCGAATGTAATAGTATGTAATAGTAGATGTAAGTAGTAAGAATTAAGTAGATAGTAAGATGTAATGTAAAGTAATGTAGATTACATAGATTATATTAACGGATTTTGACCAGTTTTGCCGTCACGATAAAGTAACAAAGATTAGCATGCTAACAGACGCACTTCCTTGTTTCAAGGGAGAAAAACACGATATTGAGATGCAGAGAAAGCGCTGTGGTGTTTACAGTAATCTGTGCAGTGGCCAAACAGATTTGACTTTATAACATGCAAACATTGGCCCTTTAAAGGTGCACTATGTCACTTTTTTCCTGGTGGGAGTAGGGTTCTATTGCAGTATACTTATATTGACATTTAGACAAAGTAAGAAGAACAATTTATACACAAACGAACTGCTTTACGTTGATTCAATTACAGGGTTTATGTATATCACAAAAATACTATGAAAAGAATGCATTCACACGTGTGAGCTGGCTCGCCTCTCCACGGATTTGACCTGTAACATGGCCTGCTGGCGTCATCTGCTTGTTACATGGTGTAACTTTACAGCAACTTGTACAGACTTTCACCATGTGAGTTTACCGATTCATAATTGTGAAAACATCTCAACTTAATCTTTAACAAATGCCCATGTACCGTGAGAGAAAATCAAAAACATGCATTTTCAACAGTGAAGTCTGAGGCGACTGCTGAAATTGACTTCTATTCTGAAGGCATTGTACATACAAAATTAAACGTGTCATAATAATTCTGATTCATATCATTTTAGATCATTTATTTATTATTACGTAAGATCAAGAAAGAGGGAGAAAGCTCATATTATCTTTTAAAATGAACCAAACGCACCTCCTCACTGACTGTACACTGAATAATGCATTGTACAGAATTAGCTTTAATGACATGCGCTGCTATGTCATAATGGCATAGCCGTGATCACATGTGTAACCGCGCGTGATGAATAATGAAGTTGATCAGCGCAGGTGTGTTGTTAATACAGATTAATCTTCTGCAGACGCAAACTTCACGTGGCACATGCGCGGGCCACATTAGCATGAGCAGTCCACCTCCACTCATTTATAACCGCCTTCATCTCGCCGCGGCCAACGGAAACGCCGGCGCTATTGAACGCATCCGTGCGCGCACACCTTCTCCTCCGGCACGAAGACAAAACACTCAATTACTCTTTGTCAAGAATTAGCCGAGAGCTTGAATCATCAATTTCCCTGTAAGACTAGAATGGAAATAATCAAGCCTAACTATACCGACGGGACCGCGGCATGGCCAGTGAACTCATCAATATGCAGGAAATCCCCCCCTTCTACGCCACAGCAGCCCAGAGGCAGTACCAGCGCTGTCCTCCAGGGGCGGTTCTGACGCTGTGCACAAGGTGGGAATGAGCCGTGGTGATGGAGCGAGATTCTAAAGCCCCCTGCACGAAAATTACAAGCAATACAACTGAATTGATAGATCAGACTGGGGCCGCAGAGAATATAGAAGATCTTAGTATGAATTATAAATATTATACATGCAATAAATCTGAGCAATGCCCATGCGTGTCTTGGTTTTGGTATGAAAGAAACAAACAAGTCCTATTCATGTTCTGTGGCTCAGTTATTCTCATTTCTACGCATCAGTAATCATCATCGATCACCATTATAGTCCGAGTGACCCAGATGAATCCAGCGAAGCACTTTTCCGTCTTGAAAATAAACCCAAACAACCAATCAGACAGTCATTCGGGCAACTGAGTGTCTTGCCAAAGGACACCACAACAGCCAGTATTGTTAACAGTCGGGATTTAATCAGAAACCTTCATTTACTGGTCGAAAATCTCATTCTTTCGCGAACAATTTAAATTTAAACCATTTCAACTTGCAATCAAGCCAACCAAGCCAATAATGACACCATGGCATTCACACAGAAGTAGTTGAAGGGTCTTGCCCAATGGCATGTGACAATGGCAGGATAATACAGGAACTGAAGCATCAACATTCAGTCAATGAGCCAGCAATAATTGAGCTATTCACGCCCAATAGCTCACTTTAAATATTTGGATCCAACCCACAACCTCTCTGCTCCGGCGCTGCTAGCCGTGGTTTTCTCGGTTCAAAATCAGGACTAGAAAGGGACGAAAACCAAGTCTACAACGGGACTCTACTGGGCTCGAACCGGCAAGTGTCAACAGACCCCCAACAGTCGAGAAGAATGTGGAGCTTTGCCACAGCTCGGTCTGCGTAAGTAATCAAAATTTAATCAAGATTCAGTCATTTCTAATCGTCAATGATCGTCTTTTTAATCGAGAGGTTGACGGCCAATGAAGACCACATGAAGAAATGTGGCTCTTTTTGTGTTAAATGGCCCTGATTAAAGGTCTGTCTGTCTGTAGAAGCGACGCTGAAAGCTTCTTATTGGTCTTTCATTGAAAATCGAGATGAGAAAACATGAAAAAAAAAAACGTTTCGCGAAAAAAGAAAATCAAAACCTTTCAACTGGACAGAAGTTCTGATGAAGATGTTCTGAAACTCATCCAAGTAGCTTTCTTCAGTTCATCTGACGGAGAACGATGAGCTAATACTGACGAAAGAAAATCGTGTGGAAGGAGTATCGAGACGTCACCCAACCCTAACGACGGGTAAAAACGGCCCATCTTCTGAAAGTTCTAACGCCCTCAAAATGGAAAAAAAGGGTGACTGGACCCCGACATCAGCGACAAAACCAGATCCATTTAAAAAACACAAATCAACACTAACAGAAGTGTCATTTCTAAGTGTATTATTGTAAAGCACGGAGGAGGATGAGGAGGAGGAGCCAGAGGAGGAGGCAGAGGAGGAGGCAGAGGAGGAGGCAGAGGAGGAGGTGAAAGGAGGAGCCCAAGAGGGAGGAGCAGAAGAGGAGGCAGAGGAGGAGGAGAGAAGGAGGCAGAGGAGGAGGATCCGCAGGAGGAGCAGAGGAGGAGCAGTAGGAAAACAGAGGAGGAAGGAGAGGAGGAGCCAGAGGAGGATGGGCAGAGGAGGAGGATAGGCAGAGGAGGAGGAGAGGAGGAGGCAGAGGAGGAAGAGGCAGAGGAGACGTGGAGAGGAGAGGAGGCAGAGGAGGAGCAGAGGAGGAGCGCAAGAGGAAAGGCAGAGGAGCGGAGGACAGAAGGAGGAGGCAGAGGAGGAGGCAGAGGAGGAGGCAGAGGAGAGGAGAGCCAGAGGAGGAAGGCAGGAGGAGGAGGCAGAAGGAGGAGAGGCAGAGGAGGAGGACAGAGAGGAGCCAGAGGAGGAGGCAGAAGGAGGAGGCAGAAGGAGGAGGCAGAGGAAGGAGGCAGGGAGGAGGCAGGAGGAGGCAGAGGAGGAGGCAGAGGAGGAGGCAGAGGAGGGAGGCAGGAGGAGGAGCCAGAGGAGAGGAGGGCATGAGGAGGAGGCCATGAAGGAGGAGGCAGAGAGGAAGGCAGAGGAGGAGGCAGAGGAGGAGGCTAGAGGCAAGAGGAGGAGGAAGAGGAGGCAGAGGAGGAGGCAGAGGAGGAGGCAAGGAGGAGGCCAGAGGAGAGGCAGAGGAGAGCAAGAGGAGGAGGCAGAGGAGAGAGGCCAGAGGAGGAGGCAGAGGAGGATGCGAGCAGAGGAGGAGGCAGAGGAGGAGGCAGAGGAGGAGCAGAGGAGAGGCAGAGGAGGAGCCCAGAGGAGGAGCCAGAGGAGGAGGCAGAGGAGGAGGCAGAGGAGGAGGCAGAGGACGAGCAGAGGACGAGCGCAGAGGGAGGCAGAGCAGGAGCAGAGGAGAGGCAGAGGAGGGGAGGCAGAGGAGGAGGCAGAGGAGGAGGACGCAGAGGGAGGAGGCAGAGGACGAGGCAGGAGGAGGAGGAGGCAGAGGAGGAGGCAGAGGAGGAGGCAGAGGAGGAGGCAGAGGAGGAGGCAGGAGGAGGCAGAGGAGGAGACCAGAGGCAGAGGAGGCAAGAGGAGGAGGCAGAGGACGAGGAGGAGCAGAGAGGCAGAGGACGAGGCAGAGGAGGAGGCAGAGGGAGGAGGCAGAGAGGAGGAGAAAGAAGCAGAGGAGGAGGCAGAGAGGAAGCAGAGGAGGAGCAGAGGAGGAGGCAGAGGAGGAAGCAGAGGAGGAGGCAGAGGAGAGCCAGGAGGAGCACGAGGAGGAGGCAGAGGAGGAAGCAGTGGAGGGAGGCAGAGGAGGAGCAAGAGGAGGAAGCAGAGGAGGAGGCAGAGGAGGAGCAGAGGACAGGCAGAGGAGGAGGGCAGAGAGAGAGGAGGCAGAGGAGGAGGCAGAGGAGGGGCAGAGGAGGAGGCAGAGGAGGAGCCAGGAGGAGGAGTCAGAGAGGCAGAGGAGGGCAGAGGAGGAGCGCAAGGAGGAGGAGGCAGAGGAGGAGGCGGCAGAGGAGGAGCCAGAGGAGGAGGACAGAGGGGAGGAGGCAGAGGAGGAGGCAGAGGAGGAGGCAGAGGAGGAGAGAGACCGCAGTCCACTGCCGAGACTTCCTGAATCATCTGAACACAACAGCTCTTTATCATGTCCATTTTTGCTCACACACTCCTGGGCCCGGCGTCGCGGCGCGACACGCCACAATCGCATCCGCGTGGGGGGGGGGGGGGGAGGGTTCTTGTCAGTTCCTTTTGTGCGCAAAGCCAAAACCCGACACCCGCAGACGGCACGGCGGCGTATCCATAATCGAACGGCGAGGGCTGCGGCATGCTGCTCCCCCATTACGCGTACGTGTTAGCGAGGAATAAACAACATCCGCAGCTCGAGATGGATGTGTTGGTTCCTCTGCTGAATCATAACGGCATGTTGCTAACAGGGTTTGACAGAATGAGGCTTCACTCACGTTGGAACTGACGGTGACATGCCAAAGGAACTCAGAAAAGGGAAGGTGGCGCCGCATTGACACGCGGTGTTATCCTGCGGAGAGCCCGGGTTGTCTTTCCGCCATAATTCGGAACGACACCTTGAGCTAACAAGGTGTGCGTTTGGCCCACTTCTTTACTCTAAAAGTGACAAGTTTGTTTTTCGGTGCGTGCGTTTGAAGGTGGCGCGTGTGATGAGAGAAAGATTAGCCTGGCATACAAAACTAAACATAAAAGAGATCAACCCAGTGCATTTTGCGGCGTGACAATGAAATGTATTTAGCTAAAGGATGAAAGAAATGGTAAACTTTAAACACAAACACATATTGTGCATCGTCGTTATTGGCCTTAAAAACATGCACTTTAGTCAATTAAAATAATGTATGCATTGAGAATACGGCACATTCATTTCTATTAGTGAGGTGTTTCCCTCATCAGGATTTGATGTTAGCACGCCATCTACTGGTAAAAACGGGGGAATAACATGGGGGGGTGGAAAACAAAAGCTAGCATGTCAGAATCAGAATCAAAAAAAGGTTTATTGCCATTGTCAGAGAATAAAAACAAGATTCACAAAACAAGAACTTTCTTTGGTGATGAAACAACAATATAATAGCAAAAAAATATAATAATAAAAAAAATAATAATAACAATAATAATAATAATAATAATAATAATAATAATAATAATAATAATAATAATAATAATAATAATAATAATAATAATAAAAAATAATAATAAAACAGCATGAATAAAATAATTGGCTGACTAAATAAGATAAAAATAAACTTATACTAAATACTTTGACTGAATATAAACACACAAATTACAGTTTAGTCAGATAGAGTCGGGGCAAGCCAGGTCTTGTTTTGCGTGCAGGTGTAATGAACACGTATGATTTCTGGACGCGTACCAATTCTGGGAGGTTTGAAACCAAGTGCTTTGCGAGGCTCGAAGAGGAGAGGACCTTGCAAGCAGGCTTCATGAAACGTGTGGATGAAGCTAAATATTACTCCTGATATGTTTTTGACGAGTGAAAAACGTGACGACATGGTTAAAAGAGCGCAAAAATCCAATGATCAGGTTATCCAAGTTAGGTCATCAAATATATGTTACACCGGAATGTTTGAATCAAGATGTTTTGTTTTCATGTATGGCTGATTCTGCAATGCCACAAAGCATCCAAAAAGAAAGGAAATAGACACTGCAAGATGTTTAGCATGAAGGTTATTTCAATGCTAAGCAAAAACTTCCATAAAACCTGTATCAATTCACCTGGAAATCAAACGCACAACTTCATTCCTGCACAATTCACAACAACCACAACATAAGTAAAATGTGATCTCATTTTAGAATCCACATGGGAATCCTGAGTTGATGAAGGCCTTTTTTTTTTATTTTACAACATCCCACACTTTTATGGAGTCTGGATGTTGACAAATCTAGGGTCGATTAATGTTAATAAAGTGTCTGAGCCAAGGAAATGCAAAATCATCACTCTCAGTATTTATCTTATTTATATGTAAATGTAGAGAGGTATGTTCGAATTAAATTGAGCCAGCATTGGTGATTTGTGTCTGTCCTTGAGCAATATGTTGAAGAAATAATTAGTCTGTAAAATGTGATGAGGTTATGACACGCACAGGATTCATTAATGTATTTTTGAGCGCGGGTTTGTCTGAATAAATGTGTTTTTAGGTCTATTTAATTGACACAATGTTCGGCAAAACACCGGCGTCTCCATGAAAATGCTTCACTTTCACACACAGTTTTAACTTTTCTGAAATTCTTATATATTTTCAGACAATTAATGCGAAACACATTTGTATATTTCAATCATTTTATTCCCCAAAAAAGTCAGATTGATTTGTAATGTTTATTTTATCATGAATAATAATTTCAAAAAATGTTTATCAGACAAAATTGAGAACATTAGAACAATCGTGAAGTACTAAAAGTCTGAATTGTGATGAAGACTTTGTATGGAGAATTTCTGTATCGTCTAATAATTGGAATATTCTGTCTATTAATGGCTCCATTTAAATTCAAATCTGACTTGTTACTTAAAAACCTTGTTTATAATTATGCATGCATTTCTTCAGGTATTTTCTGTCATCACATGCTCTCATTCCGACAACAGTTTGATCGACGTTTTCGGTTCTTTCTTCGCGGTTTGTTAGCGATAAAATGTGTTGCTTTTACAAAAAAATAAAAAATAAAAATAAAAGACACTGGTGGTGCACACATTCCTTCAAATGGTACGTGAATTCCTCTAAAAAATTGGCTGAATTAAGAGTCAATTGATTCTACATTTTTGTCCTGTTTCCAAACATGTACAGCAGTGGCGTAGTCCTATTTTAGTCCAATTTTAGTGCCAGTTTAGACCTAAATATAGTTCAGTTTTAGACCAGCTTCAGATCTGGTGGACTCCAAAAGCCCAAATATTTTCTCTGATGGTACTTGGTGCGACACGTTCGAGAACCAGTGGGAACAATTTGCACTATTTGACTTTCTATTGAGAAGAGGACAAAAAAAAAAGATTATTAAAAAAAAAAAAAAAAAAAGCACAACTCACAGAAGAATCTATTAACGGCGCTTCGTGACCTCTGGAAAACGAGCTCCCCATCGAGTGCTTAGAAGTGGAGTGTGCTCAGCCTTTGTCAAAACGAGCCACGGGTTAAGTAACAGTCCATTTAGATCCAGCCAGTGACTTTTAAAGCGTTTAACTGGTGTGAGACACTGCAGCTCTCCTGAGGGCACCGCAGGGGCAGCGAGGGCACGCAGCCAGTTTCTCACACAGCTAATGACACTGTTAGATTCCAGATTGGGTCTGACTACGAAGAGAAGGACGGAGCTCACACAGGTGGAACCCGGGTTTTTGAACCCTCCTTTTGCTGGTGCGCGGAGTAAAGCAAGCCCGAGTGGCATTTAAAGACAGTTTAGACACACCTTGAACCTGGGGGCTGTCCCCGGTTCTTCTCGTGTTCGGTTTGCGTGGAACATACGTTTTACAGGTATCAGTGTGGAGATACAACAACTCGATCAGTTTGAACACTGGTATTATCGCCAAGCGTCCACGATCTAACGCGCACCTAGAAGAAGAAGACAATAAAGCACATAGTTGAGTTGCACAAAGCTTTAGACCGCGTGCTCCATTGACGACAGAGGAGCTCATCCCCCCACGGACAAAGAGCCGGCCCACACGCGCTCGGCACCGGGGCCTTGGAAGTGTCACCGCGGCTGTTGACAAGGCACGCTCCGCATCTGAGCAGGCTGAAGTCCGCCTGAGCGTGCGTGTTTGTAAAGGGCTGAAGGATCGGCAAAATGTGTCGATAAAAAGACCACTATACTGTTTGTTTTAGCATTAAAGTATAAAATAGTAGTAAAAAGTGACATTCCAGAGTAGCAAGCAGACGATTTAATAATATAAAAACGCCTTTTTAATATGGGAATTAAAAAAAAAACAGAGTTTAACCCAGAGTCTGCACGTTTTGAATAATATTTGAATAATAAGTAAGTGCAGAGCAGTGGGCGGGGATAGGGGATAGGTGAAAGGATACATTTTCTGAGTGCTGAAGCCTCAAATACAGGACTATAAAGGATTTGCTGTCCTTGAAGTAGTTAATTGGTTATTGTTAGCTTTACCATGACAACAAATCTCCGCTCTGGCCCTTTAAAAACAAATTGCAGTGAATAGTTTGGACATAAGACAGTGTGTCTCTTATAAGCTCTGTCAACTCATGAAAAGCAAAATGTCAGTGATGGGTTTCAATCCAAAATTCAAACCTTCACAAAGTCTTCAACGTGAGCAGAATGAGCTGAGCTGAGCTTTAATTAATCATTTTGTGGCAATAATAATTACATTTCTGGTCTTTTGGGAGGCAAGTTGATAAAACAAGCGCTTAACGTCACTGAGGAGTGTTTTTGGAATCATTTCCTGCCTTCCTAATTCTGAATACTGTGGCTTTGAGGTAATAATTAGACAATAGGGATGTTTCTCAGTTAGGAAATATTATTTCAATTGTTTTTGACTCCACTAGTCATAATTTCACACACAATGCAGTTCTGCCGAGATCCAGTGAGCAAACCAAAGTGCTCCCCAATCCTAATCATAACACCTAACACTTTAGCTTAGTTGTGAACAAAATAAAATGATATATATATTGTAAAAAAAAACAACACTCGCTACCAATGTAAAGTGATGGTTGTGTAGCAGACATGTGTTGGTAAAAAAAAGAGCATTATTCGACAATTAGAACGAGAAACAAGTTTGTTTAAAACAAGACGATTCCAGAGGTTCTCAAACTGCACAGTGTAAAGTGCAGTACTTTCAGCTGATAAGAAGCAGAGCCGCACATTCACCCATTGAAATGTGCAGTTTTCTTATTAAATGTGATCGTTTATAAAAAAAATTGCGATGTATTTGTTAAAAATAAATTTTGAATTGACTGTAATATTCATTATTATATTTTTTCTACAACTTACTAGCCAAAAACTACTACTTACTTGCCAACAACAACTACTACCACTAAAAGCCAACAAATACCTGCCAACGACTACTACTACTAGCCAACTACTACTACTTACCAGCCAACAACTACTACTACTATTACTCTGAGCCAACTACAAACTGCCAACGACTACAACTACAAGCCAACAACTACTACTTCTAATATAAGCCAACACCTCCTACTTACTAGACAACAACTACTACTACTACTTCTAATATAAGCCAACACCTCCTACTTACTAGACAACAACTACTACTACTACTTCTAATATAAGCCAATACCTACTACTTACTAGACAACAACTACTACTACTTCTAATATAAGCCAACACCTACTACTTACTAGACAACAACAACTACTACTTCTAATATAAGCCAACACCTCCTACTTACTAGACAACAACTACTACTACTACTTCTAATATAAGCCAACACCTACTACTTACTAGACAACAACTACTACTACTTCTAATATAAGCCAACACCTCCTACTTACTAGACAACAACAACTACTACTACTTCTAATATAAGCCAACACCTACTACTTACTAGACAACAACTACTACTACTACTTCTAATATAAGCCAACACCTCCTACTTACTAGACAACAACAACTACTACTACTTCTAATATAAGCCAACACCTACTACTTACTAGACAACAACTACTACTAATATAAGCCAACAAATACCTGGCAAAACTACTACCACTACTAGCCAACTACAACTACGGTACTACTACTATGAGCCAAATACTACAAAACACAGACCAAAAACAACTACTACTAGTCCTTCTCTTCCTACCACCAACTTTTACAAGGAAAATGTACTTTTCTACCTTGTCATCGTATTAGGCAGTCCATTTTGACACACTTTTATTTTTCCCGGCTGATAGCGCAGTCCATTTATTTCTCCAGCGCGCCTCTTTGATCAGCAAACAATAACCTACTTGTCAGATAAGGACGGCGAAAAAAAGCCACGCCGCAAACTACTTTTTAAAACCAGGCCGTCTCCGTAAAGCGCCCCCAAAACAGTGACGTTCACAGTGGGCGATGGAAGAGTTTTTGAAGAAAGAGGGACAGGATCTCAGGTCAGAAAACTATTTGCACAAGTGGGACAGACTGAAACCGGGACGGTGCCAGAGCGGCTCCACGGTGTTCCACTTCACGCCCCTTTTATTGACTTGCCTCGATGTCGCTGGTGACAGGTCAGGAGTGATCCGAGTACAAGCTTCCTCCAGGGATAATCCACTCCTGTTAAACCAGTCCAAGGTTAAATGTGAAGGAATACAAAGAGGAAGGCGTGGCCAAAGTGATCAGAGCGTTGGTATCGCTGCAAAAAATATTAGAAAGAGTCGCATGTCGTGTTATGGCCGAAAATAGACGTGTCAGACTTTTTTTTATAAGCCTGTGATTACTTCTTGAACACCTCTTTATCACCTCAGCGAGAAAGCAAAACCGAAGTTTCAAAAGAGTCACTAGAGTCAGGATTAAAATCAAAGTTTAGATTGACGGACTCATACATTGCACATCCTAAAGCTTTTGGCTTTTTTGAAACGACTCAACCAGCGCGGTCAAAACATACTTTCGGACTGAGATTGATCACTGAAACGTGATTTAGAAACTATACACACGTAACAAAGCGCATTGGGTGGGACGAGACACAATTCCCGCTCGTCGAGTAGAGACGCGACAGATCGGAAGACGACGCTGTGCAGTTCCATTTTGGTCTCGTAGTTTACTTTTCTTTCATATATATATTTCTGCCATTCCAGCTCTTGTGCACCTTATTGTGTGTAGGAAGAATGTTCCGGCAAGCAGACCCTCATCTGAACCCTTCTTGACCCTGAGAGATGGTCCGAGCAGAGACCACTGCTTTTAAGACTGGTCAGCAAACTCATTTCCTGCCTTAAATGTGGCGCCTGATCAGCAAAACAGCAAAACAAAAGAGGCTCTGTAGAAGATCAAGATCAAGTCCATTACAGGGCTTGTTCGGATACGAAGAAGAGTAGTCTCAGGTGAAAATGTAAACACCCGGGGGGCAGGGCCTAAACAGAGTAATAAATATCTGAGCGCCAAGACTCGATCCTCAGATTGAGAATGACTCTTGGATGAGACTTGAAGCGTCTTGTTTTTCTAGAAATAAACAGTGTCCGGATGAAAACAGCTGAATCTTTTTCTACAATGGAACGCTCGTGGATAAGTGAGGGATTACACCGATTTGGAGACTCCCTTAAACCGTATAGAAGTTATAATCCCCTCGCTAAACTGGACGGCTCTGCCAATAGCGCGGTGAGGGAATATCATGTTCTGTGATCACTGTCTTTGTATTAACGCTGTGTTTTATTTACAGGAGAGCGGTTTGTGTCGCAAACATGCTTCTTTCTAAAATGACTCTCTGATGTGCCGTAATGTTGATTTAAACTGGTGTTTCTCACTAAATCGAACATTAAAACGTGACCAAACTTCTGTCAAGGGTAAGCAGCCTCTCTTTTTCCCCCCTTTTCCCATTTTTTTTCACTTCGCGACTTCCTTTTCCGCCTTATCGAGGCTCGGACACGTGCGTTAGACAAAGCTCGGCCTGGTTTTGTTTAACCTTGACCCGCCGATCGTCACTAGTGCGGGCTGTTTGAAGCACGTTTAAGAGTTAGATCCGGCTCCCTCAAGGATCCAACTTTTTGTTAGTTTTTCTTGCTTTTTACCCTTTTCAATCGACCTTCAGCGTGTTTATTGATTCGTTTACAATATTTTTGTTAAAAGACCGGTGCAGAGAGTAGACGTCGGACTGATCTCCAGTTGGGATAATTCGGCCGGACTACGCATCAGCGCGCCATCTTCCGGAGGATGAACGTGGCACTTGGGCTGGAGCGCATCATCAGTTCGCTTCACCGTCGGCGACAATACCTCAGCCCTCCCACAAGAACTACAAGCGCTCTGGCTTCTGCTGGCACTGGACTGGGACGTTCTCTACCGCAGACAGCTGCAGATTCACCATTCTGGAGAAGGGAGCAGCGCGCCACCTCACGGTAAGCCGAGCTCAGCTCGCGGCCTTAAACGCAGAGTGGCAGACTTTACGAGCCGTGTTCCTCCTCCTCCGGGCAGTTAACTGGTCATTAATCAAGTTTAAATCCCAACTCAAACTTTCCTCATTGCCTCTCTTCTACTTTCATCATGTAGTTGAAAAGCTCTGTTTACACAAATCCTCACTTCTGTTTGAGTTTAATGGGCTATAGCCTTATTAACTTGACTTGTTGGGGTATTTTAATGCTGCTTTGGAACACTGCCGTTTTAATTACCACGTGAAAAAAGTCTGGTTCCTTTGATTTTCATGGTGACCGCACGAGTCCCTAAACCGATGCTCTCCCTTCATACTGACGCGAACAGTGATGTACATATACTGTATGTATGTATATATATATATATATATATATTCAGATAATGAGTGAGTTCTCTGGTGACCGGTTTTATAGTTATAGCGCTTTTCCAATCACAAAATTAGACATTTCCCTTTTGAGACATATGAACTTATGGCACTTCACAATTGACTTTTTTTTTGTTTCTTCTTTCTTTTCTTTTTTGATGAACATTTGCAATTTTTGTTATCCGCTTATGACTTTGTTTCAGATTGTCAACGAACTGTTTTAGTGTACTTGTGTCTGTAATGCTCCTGTGGGTGATCGCGTAAGTCATTAGCGCTTGACCCCTTTTTTCCCTCATTGGTCCGTCAGCATTGCGACATGTTTTGAACCAAATAAAGGTAGAAATATGGTTTACGACGGTTGATTGTCGCAGCAAAATTCAACACAATATCTAGATGAGAACCTATCTATCTTTTGTGATCACCGACTGTCATCGTTTCTGTAGAGATTTCGAAGTCTCCATCCTATCTTTCCTGTTGTCCAAGCTGAATCCGCCCTGACCAAATCCACTCACACTACACTGCATCCATCCAAACTAACCCGTGTTCCCTTCATCCCCCAAACCCCAAATCCAATTCAGTGTGTATTAAGACCATCACCTGTGCAGACTCAGCGGCTCGGATCCCTCAAGTCCCTTTCAAAAACCGCACAACGCCTCTGCTGGTTTGAACATTTGTGAAACCTCGAGACCTCATGCCGCCCATAACGCCAGATTTAGACGGGACGGCGGTGTCACGGGGGCCGGCGTCTATGAGCTCCGAGTCCGCGCCGTGGGCTGGGGTGAGGGGTAGTCGAGTGGAGGGAGACAGAACAAGCCAAGCCGACGGGCCGGTTTGGTCTGAAAGAGCAATTTCGCGAGGGCGGCACCACTCGCAGGAAACCAAACAAGTGTGACAAATTGTTTTGATCAGTTGACCTCTTCAAAGTGGATTTGTAGGCACCAGGAGATACTCCGAGGGTGTGAAAAGGGAGACTGTTTTGCTCGATGTTCAAGGAAGGATGTCGCTTGTGGTCTGATTGCACGAGATTTAAGGGGGGGG
>BJKM01001224.1:0-72500 GCA_015082035.1 Chaenogobius annularis | reverse complement strand
GAGGGGTAGGCTGAGACTGGGAGATTTGTGTAGCCAAAGGGTAGTTCCAGGACTTCACCGATTTGGAAGCCATGGGAGTGCATGTCCAACTTTGATAGGCCTGATTCTTTAAAAAGCCTGATTCTACAAAATATTGGACCTTGTGCCTAAACCTAACCTGATCCAGGGAGGTGACAATTTACCTTTATTCAACATTAAACCTAAACCTAACCTGATTGAGGGGGGTGACAGTTGACAATAATCCAACAGTTAATTCATAATTAAAAAACTCAGTAAACCTAACCTGACCCGGAGGTGAAAATCCACCTTGTATTGAATCGGGGTTAGGGTTAGGTTAGGGTTAGGGTTAGAGGTGGATTTCTCTCTAAAATTTTGGGACAGAAAATACACTGGTAAATCATTAACCCCATAGGAAGGACTTACAAACACAATTTTGGTACCCACATGTGCACAATATGTGCAGATTAAAGGAAAAATTCGTCATATGGAATCGGACCATGATTTAATACATGAATTCAGTTTAAAAGCCAAAATCGTGGGACAGCCAATCACAGACGTCAGCCCCCACCTGTGGGCTTTGGGGGTAGGTTATAAAAAGGCCAGTTAGCTCAACCTCTCCACTTCTCACAGACAACGTGAGAGGAACCACTCGGACCGCCAGATAGCCGCCGTGTTAGCAGCGTGTTCTAGGCCTGAAGAAGGACTACTTGTCCGAAACGTAGCCGCCACGACACGCTCTCTTTATTTTCTAGTTTGTTATTTTCTTTCAGTTGCCCCCCTTATGATTTAAAACACTTAATTGAACTACCGAACAGCCTGGAGGTTAAACTTAGCCCCGGGCGCTAGCATAAACCAGCCGGAAGCTAGCCGGCACTCGTGAGGAGGTCTCACGCTAAAAAGTCGCATAAACACGACATAAAACTTCACAAATAAAGTGAAAACCCATTATAAACCAGTAGATTACCTACCAAGCACCGAAAACCCGTCCAAACATGGACGCAGAGTGGACTTCGGTCGTAATTCGCCCTCGCCGGGGCTCCGGTGAGCGGCGCAGACCCGTAGTGTTGGCCCGAGGGCCACCGACACATAAACACCCAGCTCAGGAGTGGCCAGATCGCGCCGGGCCAGTGCATTGCCGGTCCTGCCAAGGGAAGGGACGGGGTTCTAATTCAAAGCCCCAGATCTCTGGGGCCTGTGGCGCTGATGTCTGTAGTCATGAAGTCATTTGAACGCCTGGTCTTGCCCCACCTCAAGTCCTTCACCTCCTCCCTGCTGGACCCCCTGCAGTTCGCCTACAGAGCCAACAGGTCTGTAGACGACGCCATCAACCTGACAATCCACTTCATCCTGCAGCATCTGGACTCCCCGAGAACCTACGCCAGGATCCTGGTTGTGGACTTCAGCTCTGCATTCAACACCATCCTCCCTGCTCTGCTTGAGGACAAGCTCTCCCATCTCAACGTGCCCGACTCCACCTGCAGGTGGATCACTGACATCCTGACGGATCGGAGGCAGTGCGTGTGGCTGGGGAAGAATGTCTCAGACACTCGGACTATCAGCACAGGAGCTCCACAGGGCTGTGTACTTTCTCCTCTGCTCTTTTCCCTGTACACAAACTGCTGCACCTCCAGCCACGACTCCGTAAAACTGATCAAGTTTGCGGATGACACCACCCTCATCGGGCTCATCTCGGACGGGGATGAGTCTGTCTACAGGAGGGATGTGGATCGGCTGGTGTCCTGGTGCAGCGGCAAAACCTGGAGTTCAACGCCCAGAAGACAGTGGAGATGATCGTGGACTTCAGGAAAGTCACAGCCCCTCCTCGTCATGACAGACTCCCCCATCACCACCGTGGACTCCTTCCGCTTCCTGGGCACCACAATCACCCAGGACCTCAAGTGGGAGCCCTCCATCAGCTCCCTCATCAAGAAGGCCCAAGCAGAGGATGTACTTCCTGCGGCAGCTGAGGAAAGCCAAGCTGCCAGTGCAGATGATGGTGCAGTTCTACACGGCCATCATTGAGTCCATCCTCACCTCGTCCATCACCGTGTGTTACGCTGGAGCCACAGCCAGGACAAACAGACTACAGTGCCCTCTGCTGGAGCCACAGCCAGGGACAAACAGAGACTACAGCGCATTGTGGGTTCTGCTGAGAAGGTGATCGGCTGCAGACTTCCATCTCTGCAGGACCTGTACGTCTCCAGGGCTCTGGACGAGCAGGTCGGATCACAGCTGACCCCTCTCACCCTGGACATGGTCTGTTTGAACACAACCCCTCAGGCAGGAGGCTACGGTCCATCCGGACCAGAACCTCCCGCCACAAGAATAGTTTCTTTCCCTCTGCCGTTGGACTCATGAACACTTCTAAACACCTGCCACTTTAACTACACTCTTCAATCACTCACTGCACTGTCACTTTCTGCACTACAACTTTAAACTTAACTGTAAACTTGTGTACATAGCAATGCCTATTTTTATTTTTATTTTTATTTTATACTGTAGTAATTTTAAATTGTCCCTTAAATGCATGCCCTTTTGTTTGACTGAATATATGTTGTTTTATTATTGATCAGTGTTTTGTGTTGCACCTTCACGTCGAGACAAGTTCCTATGTCTGTGAAGTTTGTTCATTGACAATGGCAATAAACCCCTTTCTGATTCTGATTCTGATTCTGATTCTGAACAATTCGAAAGAAGAACACAGAGGGCAGGACATGTTTCACAAGCAGATGGACGATCTGCTCAACTTTATTGCACCTTCATCTCCAAGCTGGGACACATGGGAATAATGTCACACTAATATTGGAGGAACATTATCAAGTTG
Organism: Chaenogobius annularis; assembly: GCA_015082035.1. Taxonomy (NCBI): domain Eukaryota; kingdom Metazoa; phylum Chordata; class Actinopteri; order Gobiiformes; family Gobiidae; genus Chaenogobius; species Chaenogobius annularis. The sequence goes on along the minus strand of BJKM01001224.1, from coordinate 69,676 downwards.
TCACGGAGGAACACCTGGAATTGTTGGAGGAACACAGATATAGGAACTGGCCCGAGGCATTGACAGTGGCAGAAAGATGGGCACTTAGGGGACTTCCCAGGTTACCCTCTAGAATCATGGCCCAAACCAGGGACCTCATTGCAGACCACATGTTGAGAGTTATGTCAGACCCGGAGGATGGACAGAACCCCATTATTACACATTATTATTTTTAAGAATAATAATGTGAAATAAAATAACGGTTAGGGTTAGGGTTGTAACTGGGCCAAAAACCTGGCTTTTCCTGTATTTTATGTGTTTTCTGGTGTTTTTATATCTGATGATCTGTAATTAATTAAAATTTTGTAAGTTTAGCTTCCCTGTTAGGGTTATGGCATAGGTTGGTATAGAGTGTACGTGGAAGAAGTCGCGAAGTTAGCGTTTAAGGTTTGGGTTTGAGCATTCATATTTTGTCCGTGCTTAGTGATCCGCCAGATGGAAAACAAAATCTATTGGACCGCACTGGCAGAAACTTCATGCTTTGAACATTGTAACACTTTTTAGGCGACAACATGCAAATTCAAGCAAATTACCTTTTTCCAACTTTTCAAGTCTACAACAAAACTTTCGATCCGGGGACAGTCTCTTCAGACCAGCCTCATCTGTGAATCAGTGCAACGGCCTTATTATCTGAGGAACGTCTCAGAGCCAAGGAGAATTCAGTTTCTTCCAGCGTGATCCCTGAGTGAATCCTGGAGACGACACAGACACACAGGTTCTTGGATACACACAGGCCCATCTCCTCAGGATCACAGCTTTGTCTGGCTCTGGTTGTATGAATGCATTTAACAATCTGGTTGATAAAAAATATTGTGTACAGTCGTCTATTTTTATGTCATACAATAGTCATTTAAAAATGGTTTCCTAATGCATGTCCTTTTGATTTACATTTGTGCTTTTTATTATTGCTCAGTGGTTTATGTTGCACCTTAAAGCCAAAACAAGTTCCTATGTTTGTGAATTTTGTTAATTGACAATGGCAATAAACCTTTTCTGATAAGATCATCATAGAATTAACTCACACACAACTAGCTAGATCAAGTACAATCATGTCTAGCGTCTCCATCTGTTATTGACACATTAGCATATTCCATAATGATGATCTTTTTAATTATTTGGTCAATAAATCTTCATAAACCACATTTGGTAAAGTGTTCATTCATTTCCAGAAAAGGGGTCAGTGTCACAGTTACGTTCTCACCAACCTTCAGATTAACGAGCAAAAATGTATTATTTATTTAGACATTTCATTATAGAATTGTTAAATGCATAATCCATGGCTGGTGCCCCACATAACTCTTAAAATATGATAACAAACATACCAACACTTGCCGGGACTTATAGTCATAATAAAAATCAAAACAACCCGGGGCCCTGTGTAAAAACAGCCTCCCCTAGTGCTATTTCTAAAGTAACATCACACAGATGGGAAAACAAAATGCGAGTCAGACTGCCCAATCTGAGAAATTTGATTCATATTCCCTGTAAAAAGATAACGCCCAGTCTCACTGAAACTAGTCTGAAACTTGCTGTGCTAAATGTCAGATCCTTTATGTAACAAATCATTCTTAATGAATAATTTTTATTTCTTCTTATAATCTTGAGTTTATGTTTTTAACTGAAACATGGCTTGACAAAAACACAGGAAATTTAAGTTCTAATAGGGTACAATCTGAAAGAATTTATGAAGGAGGGTGAATGGCATCCATCCTGTGACAAGCTACTGTTTAGGTTACATGCATGAACATAAGTGTACGCACGTGCAAGGGTTCAAAATACATACCTCTATCTGTATAACATATAGTCATTTTTTTCATTATTAATGGTCAAGTTTGTATTGAAGTTTTTTGTATTGATGACATGATATATAGTGGGGTAAAAAAGTATTTAGTCAGCCACTAATTGTGCAAAGTTCTCCCACTTAAAAAGATGAGAGGCGCCTATAATTTTCATCATAGGTACACTTCAACTATCAGAGACAGAATGGGGGGAAAGAATCCAGGAAATCACAATGTCGGATTTTTACTTAATTAATTGATAAGGGTTAGACTGAGCCTGCAGAATCTTGGCAAGAGCAAGGTGGTAAAATGACCACCATTGTTGAGCATGGAGTTATGTTATGCCTTTCATCAATAATCATGGTGGTGATGGAAAACATGGCCAAAAACCCCAAACATTTTGCTTCCCATTTAAAATATGCATTGTTACCATGGCAAGCTGAAACCACCAGTTTGAGTTTCGGCCTGAGTATGTCCAACACTGATGCACTGATGCACTGATGAGTTACGATTGTTCATGATGATCAGAGAAAACTTCTTTTAATTTGTTTTGGTGTAGGGTTTATTTACGTAGAGCACAATTCGTACACAAGGCAATTCAAAGTGTTTTCACACAACAGGAAAAAAAATGCATTAAAATCACAAAGACATGGCAGAAATCACAAAATCTTTAAAAGTGGCCATTTTCAGGCTATCCGTCAAATAGTTCAAGACATAAAAGAGAGTGCAAAGAAAAAGCCTTTCAGTCATATGCACAGCCAAACAAAACAGTTATTAGCTTAGATTTGAACATTGCCAGAGTAGCGGCCGTTGTCTCAAATCCTCAGGAAGACTGTTGCAGATTTTAGCTGCATAAAACTGAAACGCCGATTAGTCCTGTGTTTAGTCCTGACTCTGGGCACCAGCAGGAGGTCGGTCCCTGAGGTCCTCAGAGTCCGAGATGGTTCATATGGCACTAACATGTCCGAGATGTTCTTCGGTGCTATTAGGGGAACTCCATGGAGCGACTTGTATAGGGCAAGCAGAGCTGCTTTGAAGTCTATTCTCTGAGCCCACAGGGAGCCAGTGCAGAGACCTGAGCACAGGACTGATGTGATCGTACTTCCTGGTTCTAGTCAGGACCCGAGCAGCAGCGTTCTGGATGTACTGCAGGCTGTGTTTACAGCTCGTTTGGAGAGGCCAGTGAGCAGGCCGTTACAGGTAATCTAATCTACAAGAGACAAACGCATGGATACTAGTCTCTCCAGGTCTGGGTTTAGACACTACACTTTTGATTTTGGCTATGTTTTTTAGATGGTAAATGAAGCTGCTGATCTTGTTGAGTTGCCGTGGCTGTTAAAATCTGAGTATTCATTAGTACCATAGCCCACGATTTCTAATTTGATTTGTAGGTTTTTAGAGTGAGACTCTGGATGTGACTTTGCTGACACTTTCTCTTTGTTTTCTGTGGGACCAAAGACGATGATTTTCAGTCTTGTCTGAGTTCAGCTGGAGAAAGTTGTTTCATGCATCCACACACTGATCTGTTGGATGCATGTGACAGAGTGAATCCACTGGTCCATATTCACAGCTGTCGTCATGGAAACATAGATCTGAGGGCCGTGCCTGCAGGATCATTGTGATAGGACACATCTTCTCGCTGCGTATCAATTGACCTAATGGCAGCATGTAGAGGTTGAACAGAAGGGAGTCAGCCAGGATTTTTGCCCTTGGGGCACCCATGCACAGGTCAGGGGCATCTGGTCTGTAGACACAGGTTACCAATTTCGGACAAAGTACTTCCTGTCTTCCAGATAGGACGTTAACCAGTTTAGGGCAGTGCCAGTGATGCCTGCAGCTTGTACTTACCGTTCCTCTAGTCTCTGTAAGAGGGTCCCATGATCAACAGTGTCAAAAGCAGTCAAAAGTATTAAATAATAATAAATCTCAGAGCGGTAAAAGACACACTTACTCCTTTCCTTTTGGCAATTTTTAACTGGGCACATTAAAGAAACTCAGACCGCTCAGAGTTGGGCGGATAAAGTTAGGCTATCATACCTTGAATACCTAAAGAGGGGAAGGACCCGACTGGAATGTGCCTCACGTTACAGCAACCAGTCTTGTTCAGTTATTGCATTTGAATTGTAGATCGTTTATACATCATTCTATTTATGTCCAGCAGAATGGAACAAATTTACTCCCAATCCTTAATCCACAATGATCAGAACAAGATTTTTATTACCAAACGCATGACAAACACAAGACAACATAAAGACGATCTTTTACACATAATGAAGCCAAATACAAAAACAACAAAACAAAGCTTTAAATAATAAGTCTGGACGTTGAAAAAGCTTTTGATTCTGTTTAGCTGGACTTATTTATTTAAAGTGCTAAAACAAATTTAAAATCAATTATCTATATTATGAAAAATATTGGGGCTCTTTACGATGGTCCAACGTCAAGAATTAAAATCAATGGTCATCTGACAGATACCAGCTGACCTCTGGAAAGAGGGGTCAGGCAGGGCTGTGCCTGGTCTCCCCTCCTGTTTGCTTTGTCAGTTCTGGAACCATTGGCCCAATTTATTAGACAATCAAAAACAATTCCAACGGTGTTACAGTTGATGGGATGGGAACATAAAACTGCCTGATGCAGATGATGTTCTATTGTATTTGACGCAAACCAGACATTTCCATACCCAATGTGATGCATTTTCTACAAGAAGTTGGTCCAATGTCTGGATACAAATTAAATGTACAAAAAGACTGGAAATTCTCTCTTACTGGCGCCCCCCTCTGACCTTTTAAATAAGACTTACCGCATTTAAATGGCAAAGAGAATCTCTAAGATATTTAGGTGTTGTTCCTCCATAGTTAGACCTAACCACAATGATGAAGAAAAATTATAACCCCCAAACTTTTTACCTACTATAAAAAAAGATCTTGAGAACATGGAACCTTATACCTACTACTTAAGTTCTAAATCAAAGGATTGAAACTGATAAAAATGAATGTTTTGCTCAGTGTTTCTCTATCTGTTCCACGACTCATTCCAGTTTCCATCTCCCTAGACCGGTTTATCTGATGTGACGACTGTTTGATGAGTGGAATAAAGCAATCTCAAGATTCATATGGCATGGGGGAAGAAAAACACTGTATCTGATTCAAAACTTTACAACTAATCAAAAGAGAACAAGGAGGCTGGGGTTTACCCTTGTTTGAAAAATTACTTAATTTCCAGCTCAGATCAGTAGAGAAGGGGACAAGAGTGGGAGGGGGTCCCCCCTGGCTAAATCTCACATCTATGCTGGACATCTATGATTGAATATATGTTGTTTTTTATTATTAATGCCTCAGTGTTCTATGTTGCACCTTAAGGCCGAGACGAAGTTCCCTATGTTTGTGAATTTTGTTCATCTGACAATGGCAATAAACTCTTTCTGATTCTGATTCTGATTCTGACCATGAGTGTTCGCACCCTGCAAGGACACTCCTGTCCGCTCTGGAGAGCAGCTTCAGTGACAAGACTGATCCACCCTCGCTGTGTGAAGGAGAGGTTTCACAGGTCATTCCTTCCTGCTGTTAGGTGTTAGGGGTTAGGGTCCTGAATGTGTCATTCAGCTTTCATAATCATGTGCAATACTGTTATAACGAGACTCCCTGTGCAATAGTGTTATACTCAGTTAGTTACAGCATTGTTAAATAAGAAGTGTTATTATTATTAAGATTATAAGAGTTTTGTGTTTTTTCTAAAGCTTTTATCTTTTTTTTTTTTTTTTATCTGTTTATTATTATACTGTGGCATAATCTGCTTCTTAACGCCTTTGTTGGTGCAAACACTCGAAAAATTTCCTCCATTGTGGGACACATAAAGGTGATCTTATCTTTATCGTATCCAGAGCCTTCCTGTGCTGGTAGTGACCCAGAATATGAAAGCTCAATGGAAGAATATTTAAGATTTCTGGACAACAAAAGGTATATAAGGTCTTTCACCAGATTGTAAAGGAGAATCATCTGAAGAGTCTTTGAGTGAGTTGAAAGAATCCTTTGGTTTAGAGAAACAGGTACTTTCATAGGTATTTACAAATAAGGAGTTATTATATACCAAGAAATCAAAAAGAATGATGACCATCATAGCCTTTTGACTGAAATATTTATTAAAGCATATAAATCTGAACCTTCAAGGGGATTAATATCTAAACTGTACAAATGTACCTAACCCAATCTGGGCACTCACTCTACTGATTACATTAAGGGTAAATGGGAAAGAGAGGGTCAGTTTGTTATGGCTGATGAAGAGTGGGAAAGTATATGTACATCTCAGTGGAGAACCACAAAAATCACATGTTTGGAGGGAATTCAGTTTCAGTGGAAAAATGTGTCTCGCTTCTTTATAACCCCATCAAAGTCAAAGTGCCCATTACTCACAGGGAAATGCAGACTGTTGGAGAGGCTGTGGCAGCAGGAGGCAAACCACTATCATGTGTTTTGGGAGTGTCCTGTTGTTCACAAATATTGGACTGAGATCAATAAAGCCTTACAGACAATGTATGACACCACCATTCCAATGGATTTTAGAACTTTGTATTTGGGCCTCAGGACTCCTGCCATGGACACAACCAGCAGTTATCTCTGGAGTATCCTCCTGGCAGCAGCAAAAAAGGCCTTCACAAAAAATGGATGACATAAAATGCACCGACGATCAAGGACTGGACTGATGTTATAATGGACATTCGTAAAATAATAATACATTTGGACTTAATTTGAAAATGGACAAAATTGACAAATTGTGGCCTAAATGGGACATTTACCTTGAGTTTTGTGTGCCATCTCTTTAAAAAAATAAATAAAATGGTTTAGTCGTTGTTGGATGTAATCTTATTTTAGTTTATGTCTATTCTCTCTGGTCTTGTATTGTTTTCTTTTGTTATAAATTTCAAAAATAAATAAAAAAAATCAACATAAAAAAAATAAATAAAGAGAAGAGTGCAAAGAAAATAATTCCAGTCATTTGATTGGATCATTGCGAGTGTAGCGGCCTGTCTCATATCTTCATGTCGACTGTTCCAGATTTTAGCTGCAGAAAACTAAAAAGTGTTCCATTTTATTTCTTTGAGCAGTATATATAAGAATAAATGGGATATATTCTTCCAACAGAATTGTTTACAGACATGGGACTTTGAGGTTCTCCATTGTGAAGTACTTACATTTTACCCTTTGTCAGTAGAAATAGAACTTTCTTCCGTGTCTATCAAGCTTTGGTACCAACACCTAAAAAATCCAGCATGTACTTCTGGTCATTTCAAAGTAAGACTCTCATTTACAATAACGTTATGAGAACATGACAATATGTGCCTAAATTTGATTTGGCAACGGTCAGCATTGTGCAGTGAGTAATGTTGAGGACACAGACCAGAGTGGACAAGCTGTCAGGACACAGCCTCCTCCTCAGGCCTCAGCAGATGGTCTCGTCACCTTTTCAAAATAAATTAGACAGATCAGGGACAACACTGTCTTTAAAAATACTTTATCAAAAGGTTTCAGACTTGACAGTAAAACAGCGCAATTTTACGCTCTACCTAATATTAAATTTGACCATCCAAATGTAGAAACAGCCACTTAACAAATGTTACACCTTTATTTCGTACATATTTCCGGTGCTGGGTGCGGAAAGTTGGACGGAGCTGCCGTGGAGCAGATAATTGGACTTTGACGTGGAGCAGGAGGAAAGTTCAGCACGCACACACTTCGGGAGTTGGCTCGGGGTTGTCGGTGACGGCGCGAGCAGCGGTCAGTCGTGGACATGGCCGCCCTGCTGGTGTCCTTGGCGGTGGTGGGAGCTGTTGTGCTCCTGTGTGAGTTGAGCCGGTGGACCGCGAGACGGTACCTCCCCCGGGCTTATTGGATTTACCTGCTGGAGCTCGTGTCCACCCTGCAGCTGTGTTGGTGTGCTAACGAACTGAAGCTGCTGGGCGAGACGTCCGAGCTGCCGCTGTACGTGCGCCTCACGCTGCTGTACGTCGTCACGGTCGTTCACCTGGTCAGTTTCCGAGGGGCAAGCTGCTCTTTCATCTCGCCGCTGGAGCGCGTTTGCCGCCGAAAGATTAGCTTCAAAGGGGCCGCCGTCCTCGTGAGCTGCCAGCTGGTGGCGGCTCTCGCGGCGCAGTCTTTCGCGGTCCTGGTGTGGTCGCGAGGCTGGTCCGACGTCCACGTTCGGCACCAGAGGTTTGGGTACAAGTGCTTCGACCCTCTCGGCGGGACGGTGCTGGAGGCCGCGGCCGTGGAGCTCATATGCAGCTTTATTATTCAGGCTGTAGTTCTTCACTTACACAAACTGGAGCCACAACTTCGAGCGCACGCGCTCAGCGCCGTCATCACGGTGTTGGTGTACGCAGGTAACTAAATGAAGTAATTGAGTACATTGTATTTGTATAGGACCTAACCCTAACCCTCACAGACAGAAGTCCCACAAAAACAGTTGAAACACAAAATAAAATGGTAAAAACACAAAACTTACAGTAAGCAATACACATACAACAATATACAGTAAATTCAGTCGCTAAAGCAACTGTAATTAAAAGGCCTGACTGAATTAAAATGTTTTGAGCTGACCCTTAAAAGCAACTAGAGCTGCAGCTATCGATTATTTTAGTAATCGTGTAATCTATCGATTCTTTTCTTCGATCGCGATCGACGCAATGGGCACCTCGTCTCACTATCTCTCATGACATTTCTAGGCTAATGAGTGATCAAAACACTAAGACTTGTTTATTTGAAGTAGTATTTCAATGATGGCACGACCTAAAATATGGGATGAATTTGGGTTTTAGGGATGGTTTAGTTTCCCTCCGTGTCAAATCGGATGGCGGGCCATTTGGATTTATCATGTTAGGGATGGCGGCCCCTGGGATCTAATTACAGTAGTTAGAGTTACTGCTCTAACTACTTCCCAGTCACACTCGTGAGTTTAAATCACGCCGTTCTCTCCTCTGTTGTGCTGTAGCAGCTGCAGGTCCGGAACAAGCTCCATGTCAAACGAAAAAGCCACAAGTCATTCCGTGCTACAGATTCATGTGTTTTTAATGACATTTGTAAATTAAATGAATCATCGAGGCAATAAAATAATTATCAAAGCTTTTTTGTACTCGAATTACTCGTTTTACTCGTCGTAGCCCAAAAAGCAACAACAAATTAAATTTCCATATCTAAAAGCAAGATTTCTTTGCATTGTTCGCACTAGAATCCTTCTAGGATACAGACTCTAAATCACATACAAAAGAGGGCAATATTATATAAATCTCACCAAATCTCACTTGAACTGTGAACTGTCTTTGAATGTCATCAAATGTGCTATACAAGTGTTTTGTGAAGTATTTAATTGTCAAACCTAACCCTAAAAAGATGAAACAATTTCTGATGTTTATCTATCACACTTGCACTCAAAATATCAGCTATGACCTGATGATGAGACGAAACAGAGTCTTTTCTTCCCCTGTTTTGTGCTTCACGGAGTCGTGGCTCAGTGAGTTGGTCCTGGACTGCGGCATTCAGATAGAGGGATTTTAACTGCTTTATTCGGACGGACGGAGATCTCTCTCCGGGTGAAAAACATGATGTGATGGAGTCTATTTTTACATCAACAACGCCTGGTCATCGGATGTGACTGTGATCTCCAAGCACTGCTCTCCTGATCTCAATTTCAATTCAATTCAATGTATTTTTGTAACGCCCAAAATCACAACAGCAGTTGCCTCGAGGGGCGACAGTGCGGAAAAAAACAGAATAAACAATGTTCATAGGGACTTGTAAATGTTCCAGCGTCCTGTGTCCTTAGACAGATGTCCCAAGCCCCCCTGTCCTTAGACCCTCCTTCTCGGCCAGGAAAAACTACCAAAACCTCTTTGGGAAAAAGTAGAAACCTGTAGGAGTTCCACAGTGAAGGAGAGATCCGACTCCCTCGGACGGACAGGAGGACGCGCCTCTTTTCTGATCCTCTTTTCATTAACTGCAAACCATTCTACTCTCCACGTGAGTTCGCCTCATTCATTCTGGCCACTGTTTACATCCCACCTAGCGCAAACGTGCATGATGCAGAGCGTGCGCTGGTGTACCAGAGTGGAGCGGACCTTCCCGGACCCCTTGTGTATTATCCTGGGTGATTTTGACAAGGGGAATCTAAGAGGTTGAGGCGTGGTCCACCTCCTGAACCTCTGTCAATGATTAACAAGGGTTAACTAATTTTGGAGTTTTACTGACACAAACTTACCAGAATTGTAATCAGCCTGATGATGTGCTAATGTTAGAACAGCTCCATGTTACTTCTGCAGTGTAAATGGAAGGCCACTTCTGATATTAACATAATATCAACCACATCAGGGTCGAGCTATAGTTTTTCAAGCTCACACTTTGGAAAGCATTTTGTGTTGCATATTTTTGTAACGGTCCACACATTGTGCATTGGTGCATCCTCCAGGTGGGGCCATCTCCGGAGCCATTCTGAACCCAGTCCTGGCGCTGTCTCTTCAGTTCCCCTGCAGTGGACACTCCTACCTCCAATATATGTTTGTCTACTGGCTCGGACCAACGCTGGGTAAAAACCACGCTGTATAAGCTGTCTTTCAGAGATAACATATGAACAGTCCCAAAGAGTTGAAACTAGGGCTACAATCAGAATCACAACTATATGGCACAATATTGTAAATGAAAAAATCCCCTGCTCTCTCTTGTTATCTGCAATCTTGTAATGACATGTGGCCTCTTGCTAGAATCCAGTTGAACTTACTCTATTTTTGGAGTAACTTCTGAGTTGACAAAACCAAACTGAGGGTAACGTTCTTGTGGATATAAATGTTCTGGGACTCTGGCCCTTTCCGACACCACTTCCTCCTCCCATTTCCTACGCACTTATCCTCATTTTGCAAGTTCTCTTGAAGGAGCCACCACAATGAGTGCAATGGAGTGAGCTGAGAGGTGGCTGATGGCTCCTTTTCAGGTGTGTGTAACACCAGAGAAGAGTCTGATGTGCAAGGTGAACATGCTTAGAAGAGTTTAAATATCAATTTAGTCCTTTAATAGAGAGGGAGGGGCTTTGATAAGTGAAAGAGAAAACCACGCTGACTTTATTTGCTTTTGGAAACACCTTATTTGTGGGATTCATGTGTGTTTGACACGTAACATTCCCATCATTTACATTTTTTTTTTTCTTTCCTCAGGGATAATTTTTTACAGCGCCTTACTGCTCTTTTCTTGGAGTTATGTGGGTGAAACAGATTTTGAGGGCAAGTGTCGTTTTTTTCTAACTCTAAATCAGATCTGAGCCCGGTCCAGCGCAGTTACCACGGTGATCTACACTAAACCTTCTGAATTAGACTTCTTTAGTGACATAAAACTCTCCAACTGAACCTGAACTTAGCCCGAACTCAAACTAGACCGACTTCTAGCAACGGGCCTGAGGTATTTTACACTATAAATAACCCTACAGTCAACCTCGGAACAATAACTCACAAACATGAACGATAAATACAGCACCAATACAGCACTGACATTTGAATATTCATTGCTCCTTTCACAGCAGCATTTATACGAGTGATGGACGAATGAAATTGAACTCATATTCTGTCATGTAGTGTTATTGTCCCGTCTTGTGTCCATTGTTCAGGTGTAGCCAGCTGCAACTTACTCTTCGAGATCATCCTCCCATTCCTGTGTGGACGGAGCTCCATTGCAGGGGAAACGCACAAACTGAAGACCCAGTAGCCCCTCCACCTGGGGGAAAGAAAGGGCCAGTGTGGACTTTGTGTCTTGAGAAGCACACATCGATCACAAACACGATCAACACGATTATGTATTGCACAGGTAGGAAATGCGCTGAGAAAAAGAATTGTTTTTATTTTTAAGTAGGATACATTCTATGTATATTGTAGGATACAAAGTATAGGAATTGTAATACAACCTTCTCTCAAAAATAGGAATTCTTGGCAACCCGCTGGTAAAGCTGTAGAAGTTACAGCTGTAAATAAGTTGTATATGAAGCAGAATGTATAAGTATAATGCAATAAAGCAAAGGTAACTGATTTTTACACAGTGGAAAGAGATATTTCGAATCTCTCCAACCTGTCTGTAGCTGTCAAAAAACTTTGGCACATCGGCATTATTCCCATGCATTTGTTTAGTAGTGCAAAGTTTTAGAACGGCTTTTTTCAGACGATCCGCCCAAGCACGTCCAATCAGAGCGCTGTTCTTATTTCGGCTTTTTGAGGAGTAACAAACGCTTCATTATTAGCGGCAGACAACGTGCATCGTTCTCATTTTGTGCTTCTTTTACAATATACTCTTTGGGGGGCACAAAATGTACTAATTTACAAAACGACCCCCTAACAGTTCTTTTAAACACACTGCGACTTTTCAGGTGGAGGGTCTGCCACCTGCTTGTCTTTTGGAAATGTTCTTACTTTACCTGGTGTGACAATGTTGCTTCCCACCCTGTCGCAATAAACATATTAATGTTGTATTGAACAATGAATTCTAAATAATTTTGATTACAGTGATCCCTCGTTTATCGCGGGAGTTGCGTTCCAAAAATAACACGCGAAAAGTGAAATCCGTGAAGTAGTCAGTTTTATTTTTTTCCGTTATTTTCCAATGCAATACTGAACTATAGAATGAAACCAAAAATCAAAACCTGTTTTAAAGCCCAAAATGTATTTGAATATAGTAATACAAGGTTGGAAACATCATTGTCCCTGCCGCATATGTCACAGTCCCAGCTGCGCCTCTTCGTCCTGACTCCGCCTCTTCGTCCTGACTCCGCCCCGCTGTAGCGTCTGTTTCTACTGAAGGCGCAGGGTCTTTCTCCGAGAGAAGAACATTGTTATGGGTCGTTGTTGGCGCTCTTTCTTTTTCTGAGCAAGAAGATTTTTATAAGCGGATATGCCACCTTCGATTATATTTGAGAACTGCAATTAACGGCTCATCAAAGGGTCCCAAAGGGTCCCATTCTTGTTGCCGTGCGCTGACATTGTGGGGTTTTGTCACAGAAAAAAAATGCAAACGTAAAGTTGGCAGAATGTACAGAAACGAAAACTGTTGACAAGTGAAAAACCAATACAGTACAGCGTCAATATTTTATTTCTAGACAACAGTACAGCCCCTGAGCCAATCAGGATTCAGAGCACGATGCACTGTAAAAAATATCCGCACTGTAAAAAAAATCCGTGAAGCAGCAAAGCCGTGAAAGATGAAACGCGATATAGCGAGGGATCACTGCACAGGTATTTTTATTTTAAAAAACTAAGTGAAAAAGAAAAGGGAAAAATAGGGATTCTAATTGTCTAACCTGTCACTTGGCTTGGTGACGTCATGTTACAAGTTTAAGAGTGGAACATTCCAGGCAAAAGTGCTGGACCCTCCATCAGAAAATGTCCAAAGGATGAGGACACCACAAACAGACGGCTGAATCCTGTAGCTATTTTATACATTAGCGTTCACATTCAGTGGACTTCAGAGTCAGTCTGCCTTGATGTACAGTTAAAACATTCAGGATTCTGTAAAAAAAAAATGCTTCAACTAAAACCTGGCAGTCCAGCAACATCAAACTGGGCACAAGCAGTTCCAAAACACTTGTGCTTAGCCATTTAATAATGAAGAAATACATCACAAAGTCAACTTTGATATAGATCTATTAACCAAAACGGAATACTGCAATAAGAGTCTATTTAAATTAAATAAACATTACAACATATATGCACGTTTTTTTTCAAGAATGAATATAGCCGCTTTGAGAAGAAACTATTTGATAAAATGTCAACGAACTACAAACGCCACCTGTCCCATTTACAACTGGTCAAGCACAAATCCAGCGTTAGCAGCTTTGCACAGACTGTAAACTGAGCCTAGCCTGTGTTAATCCTACTCAATATTCCAGGACCTCCAAGAAGAAGGGCTACACAATGTGAGCAATGTGGAATATACATGTTTTTGTGACACATTAGTATTGGCACAGACTTTTTTTAGTGATTCACATTTTTGTTTTCCCTGTTTAATTTTAAATCTTTTAGGTTTAACTGGTTGTGATGCTGTGACGTATTTATTTCACTGCATCACAGGATGGAATCCTGGTTATGAACGTATTTCTTTCAATGTATGCTAAATGTCTGTATAATTCTTCTATCTTGTCATTTCTGTCTGATTGTACCAGCTGTAATTCTGAGCCTCGTCCAAAGGCAAACCTCAGGTCAATGTGAAGACCCATGTTCTATAAAGTATCATTCACTACATGTTGCCTTGTATCTGCTATGAATGCAAAAAGCGCTTTACTCACACCTTGTTTTGTGCGATCTACACAACCCAAAGGAATACTTGAATAAATGACATTCTACTTAACACACATGTCTGAAATTTGACGTGACGTTCGTTATGTTCATCTGTAGTATTTGTATTGTATTGGTTTGTTGGTGCGTTGGATATTCCAACTTGAAGGTAAGTTGTTCAACATCAGAAAATATTTGACTTGCAAAGGTGATGTGTGCAATAGTGACAGACAGTCATACTAGTGACTTTTGATTCGGATTAGTCTAATCTGATACTGATACCAATGAGATTTGTATCAAAAATGCATTGAGATGGCAGGTTAATGCACAGACTGACTAGTCGCTGCTGATATTTGCCTTTTTAAAAATTTCCTTTTCACCCACAAACCGAGGAGAATCAGAAAGGGTTTATTGCCATTGTCAATGAACAAAATTCACAAACATAGGAACTTGTCTCGGCCTTAAGGTGCAACATAAAACACTAGCAATAATAAACAACATGTATTCAATCAATCCAAAGGGCATGCATTAAGAAACAATTTAAAATTACTATTGTATAAAATAAAAATTAGGCATTACTTTGTACACGAGAATTAGTTAAATTTACAGTTGTAGTGCAGAAAGTGACAGTGCAGTGAGTGATGAAGAGTTGCAGTTAAAGTGGCAGGTGTTTAGAAGTGTTTCATGAGTCCAACAGCAGAGGAAAAGAAAGAGTATTCTCTGTGGCGGGAGGTTCTGGTCCGGAATGGCGGCCGTACCGCTTTCCTGCCTGAGGGGAGTGGTTCAAATAGACCATGTCCAGGGTGAGAGGGTCAGCTTGATCCGACCTGCTCAGTGCACCCAAGCCCTGGAGAACGTACAGGTCCTGCAGAGGATGGAAGTCTGCAGACCGATCACCTTCCTCAGCAAGAACGACACGAAATGGCTGTGGCTTCCAGCGTTACCACAAGGTGATGGAGGAGGTGAGATGGACTCAATGATGGCGTGTTAAAACTGCACATCATACTGCCACTGCAGCTTTGGCTTTCTCATCACTGCTGCAGGCAAGTTACCATCCTCTGCTGGAACCCCGTATGAGTCCTGGGTGAAGGAGGTGGCCTGAGGAAGCGGAAGGAGTCCACGGTGTGATGGGAGTCACGATACATCTCCAACTGTCTTCTGGCGCGTTGAACTCCAGATTTTGGACCGCTGCACCAGGACACCAGCCGTCCACCTCCCTCCTGTAGACAGACTCAATCCCCGTCTGAGATGAGGCCCGATGAGGTGGTGTCGTCCGCAAACTTGATGAGTTTTACGGAGTCGTGGCTGGAGGTGCAGCAGTTGTGTACAGGAGAAGAGCAGAGGAGAAAGTACACAGCCCTGTTGGAGCTCCTGTGCTGATGGCCGAGTGTCTGAGACATTCTTCCCCAGCCCAACGCACTGCCTCCGATCAATCAGGAAGTCAGTGATCCCCCTGCAGGGTGAGTCGGGCACCGTTGACCTGGGAGAGCTTGTCCTGGAGCAGAGCAGGGAGGATGTGTTGAATGGCAGAGCTGAAGTCCACAACCAAGATCCTGGCGTAGGTTCCCGTGGAATCCAGTGCTGCAGGTAGAATGGTAGTCCAGGTTGATGCCGTCGTCTACAGACTGTTAGCTCTGTAGTCCAGGGCTATTCAATTTAAGGCCGCGGGGCCAGATCAGCCCGCCAAACGATCTGATCCAGCCCACTACCCATCCAAATATTATTATTATAGTTTTTGTCCTTGTTTCTAGTTTAATTTCTAAGTTTGTACAAGTTAAACTCTGTTTGCTGGTTTTTCTGGCTTAGTCCTTTATTTAATTCTGCTTTTACCTGGTTTGAATCTGGTTAGTCTTGGTTCCAACCTGGGTTGTAGCCTATCCTGCCTAGAGGCCACGGCCCCCCGGAATCTGGTCCTCAGGAAAAGTAAGTTGAATAAGCCTGAACTATAACCTATGGGGCAGTAGCTCAAGGCAGAGTGCTTGTCTTCTGACCGACTTCCCCACAGCTCCAGAGGGGCCCCAGCTGCACAACAGATAGTCCAGTCTACAGCAGGATCACCAGAGCCCGCACGGGAAGGAAAGGGAAAGAGGACATAACTTTACAACAGGTTGCCCTTCGCTGTGTTGCATTACATTTAGAGTTGAGGGCAAGACAATTAGGTTGTTTTGAAGGGACTGATTGGTTTTAGTGTGACATATTTGTCTCTGGCTCTGGCTTTATTACATCTTAGACGCATTATTGTGGCTATGAGGATGCAGAACAGAAAAACTCTATACTTTGAATAATTGACGTGAATGTCATCAAATTAAAGATGGTATTTACATACACACAGGCCTTATACTTTTGAAACACTCAGTGTAGTTACAGCATCATCTGAGAGCTAAATGTGAGATAATGGTTGTGAGAAACTGACCAAAAAACAAAAATGCAGAACATGTCGGAGGAGCATAGTGGCCTGAGGTAGAGTTTCTAGTTTCTTTGAAGAGATGATTACCAGGACAGTTCTTTTAGATGATTCAGGGGGCCCCCATGGACCCATTATAATAACTGGATAAGGCACGCCCCCTCTGTCCGCCGATCCAAATTGAGTAGTGGCACCAACCATTTCAACAGTTCGGCCTGTAAAATGACGAAAGTGCGAAATTCTTTTAGTCTAAAAATAAAATGGAATGAATGTCCACTCTTTTGCCGTTTCTAAAATCCTTAAAAATCACATTTTAACGTCACGGCGAAACATGTCCGCCGCTCTGACGCGCACGCACTCTCTCTGAATGATACGATCATCAGAAGAGCGCGTGTTCGGACGAAACCAAACAGAAAGACAGTGAGACGAGACAAACGATACACGTACATTTGTGTTTTATGTCATTTCGCACGTTTTCACATATCATTCATATGAAGTGTAAATTAAAAATTACACAGTTCCACACAAGCTAACAAAAGCTAACGTTTACTACACAAAAAGAAGCATTCATGAGTTCACGGCTCATGCTTTCTGCAAAGAAACCATTATTTTCGCTTTACAATATGATGCCTTTTATATTTATAGATAGATATAACAATTCATCATTAGACATTTTGTAACCAGACCATTTCAAGACGGCAGATTCCAAAAGTCCGCGCTAACTGTCCTCAGTCTTTCACTCGTTCTGCTGTCGCCGTGCTCGTTCCCGACGCCAACGGAACGGGGACACTAGACTCCCTATTCAGGAAGTAAGCGAAGTAGGGAACTTTTTTGGAGACATGCGCCAATGAGCACAAGCCATAGGCTTGAATTGGGTGCCATTTTGTTTTCCGGGGGCTTGGGGGCCCGTCATTAGGAATGGACTTCTCCCCCTTTCTTTTTTTCTACACGATCAAGTTTTGGGTTGAGTGGCATGTTTCATGTTTCTGTAGTGTTTGAGATGTTTTGTTTGTTTGACAGTTTTGTAGCATTAGTAAATCAGTAAAATCAACTCAATTAACCCAATGGCATTGGAGAAGTTACGAGTAGCATCCTATATTATAATGAATGAATAAATGAATTAAATAAATAAATAAAAATAAATAAATAAATAATAAATATAATATATAGAGTAGCATCCTTTAATGTAAACATCATCTTAATATAAATATATATATATAAAATGTTACTTTTTTTAAAAATCCCTTCTCACCTTCTGCGGTGGTCTCATTCCCCTTTTTCTAAGCTCGAGTCCTGGAGCTTTGCGCAGTGTCTTTGCGTTCCTGCACTGCACTTTTCTGAACTGAGATGTCTGATGTCTGAGGGATCTGTTGTAGTCACTCCTCCAGTTGAGGTCTCTGCCCCGAGTACTCCGTTGAGCCCTTGGTATTTCCTTTTTCCTGATGTTCCATCACTTGGTATCGCCAAGTCAACCAGATCTGGCCTCTATTGCTCTGGTGGTCAGGGCCTGTTCCTGTGCAGCATGATGAGTGCCTCTGTGCTGCCTTCAGACCGGTGTCGTGGAAATCTTCAGTAATAGTTATCAAGAAATGAAAAAAAAACGCTCGGAAGAGTTGTATTGTCCAAAGTGAATGGTTTAATTCAGTGTAAATCCTGAAATCATCTGTCCCTGATACAAGTTGTCTGTCCCTTCCAGGACTTCGGCCCACACCAAGGGAACCCGTGTCTTTTTATAACAATACAGGTTGAACAAATCACATGACAGTACATACTCGAATATCATTGGTTCGATGGGCCAGATGCTAAGTACAGGAACAGGGTGGGTTTTTGTTGATTGCATTTCAGACTTTGGCTGTCTGGTTTCTGTTAAAGACAATGTCCTAGCGGCAGGCGAGGCATATGCAAAGAGGCCATCCTGGACCCCTGGGGTCTGATCACACCTGAGAGGAGCCAGTCTTTGAGCAGCACTACCAGGGCTCCTGATGAATTTAGCATTTTGTGTGGGGAGCATTGGGGGTCGTTTGCATGGTGACATCAGGTCTGGTGTTTTCTGCCACAACACCGGCCGCTCAGTTATGTTTCGATGGTACATCCCATGTAGGGGCATGTCCTCCCATGATGGTCCTTCCTCCAGCACCTACATCCTCTGTTCCCCATTGCCTGAGACATCACTGAGAACACCATCTGTCTTTCCTTGATGTACTTGTGGATCTTGGATGTTTCATCCTGGATAGTGGCTCTCACACTCGCTAGTCCACGGCCCTCCTTACTTACTAGTGTACAGTCTCAGGGTGCTGGATTTTGGGTGTAACCCTCCATGCATGGTGAGCAGCTTTTTCGTCTTTAACAATCTGTGGTCTGTATCTTTCCTTTGGACACATTATTATTCCTGCAGGGCATCTGATTCACTGGCAGGGTGTAGCTGTTTTATTGGCCCGGAACTTGTTCTTGCCATTGAGCTGGCTTAGGACTTGCCTTACTCGTTGTAGGTATTGGCTGTTTCCGCTTTCCTGTTACCTCTTTCCCAAAAGGGTTTGCCACTTTGCCGTGGTATTCCAAGGTACTTGTAGCCATCCTCAATGTTCTTTCTGGGAGTGAGACCCCTTCCGTGCGGAGTACCTTCCCTCTCACTGTCACTATCCGACTACACTTCTCAAGCCCGAATGACATCCCAATGTCAGCGCTGTAGATCCTGGTCGTGTAGATCCTGGTCGTGCGGATCAGAGTCGATCTCTCGCTCGCTCTTACAGTTTGATGTCATCCATGTAGAGGAGGTGACTGATTGTGGCCCATTTCTGAGTCAGTATCCATAGCCAGTCTTGTTGATTAATTATGATGATTTTGAATATAGGGCAGGCAAAGTAATGCAATCTTAATCAAACAAGACCTAATTCAATCAGCATTTTAATCCTTCTATAAAAAACATTTATCTATAACAGGGCTAGTTCACTTTATTTTTCCGAGGGCCAGATTCTTCGGAGGGCCAAGGTCTCTGGGCCGGAGGTGCACAACACGCCACTGTAACAACAATCTGGGTCGCAAAAAATATCCACAATACTGGTTCAATAACATGAGTTAATATAGTAAAATAACTACTGATTAGATTTTTGTGAGAAATGGCACACAACATGATTTGCTAACATTGCTTTGCAAAATTGCCCATCCAGAACTGAACCAGAATTAATCAGGACTAGACTAGAACTAGCCAGGTCTGACCCAGGGCTAACCCAGAATCAATACAGGTCTAAAGCAGAATTAAACAAGGACTAAACCAAGGCCAAACCAGGTCTCAAATAGTGCTAAACCAGAAATAAACCAGTTATTTTCAATATCCTGAAGATGTGTTGTGGGCCGGATTAAATCACTTGGAGGGCCTGATTTGGGCCCCGGGCCTTATGTTGAATTGCCCTGATCTATAATCTGAGGAGGTAAGAAGATGAAATAAATATTCTTTTAGACCCAGTTTGCAAACAAACAAAATAAAAAACGAGTAGTTGAAATTACAGTGTTGGAAATACAAGGTGCAATCAAGAGACTCAAACAATAAATCTCTGGGGCGTGATGGGTTCACCTCAGAGTGGTATTTATCTCTAAAAGTAACACTTACCCCCTCTAACAACTTTTAACTGGTCACTTAAAAAACTCAGACCCCTCTTAGTTGGAAAGAAGCCATCAAATCCTTAATAAGGGAAGGACTGACTCGATTGTGCCTCATTTAGACCCATTTCTATTCTGAATGTGGACTATCGTATCTATACCTCAATTATGTCCAAAAGAATGGAACAAATACTCCCATATTTAATTCTTAATGATCAGACAGGATTTATTTGCAGACGACAAACAAGACAACATAAGACGATCTTTACACACAATGAGCCAAACACAAAAACAACTAAATAAAGCTGTAATAATTAGCTTGGATGCTGAGAAAGCTTTTGATGCCTTTTAAAGTGCTAATCTAATTTCAAATAGACGATTTAATTATAAAACATATTGGGGCTCTCTACGATGGTCCAACATCAAGAATTAAAATCAATGGTCATCCGACAGGTCCACTGACTCTGGAAAGTGGGGTGAGGCAGGGCTGCGCCTGGTCTCCCCTCCTGTTTGCTTTGTATTTGGAGGCATTGGCCCAATTTATTATACAATGACAAATCACGGCATTACAGTTGATGGGACGAACATAACATTGCCTGCTGCAGAAATTTCCATACTTAATGTGATGCATTTTCTTATAAAAATTGTCCGGAGGGAGTTCTGATGGAAAACTGGATCACGTTTTGTCACTGTGGGAGAAACTGTGGCACCAGGAGGCAAGCCACTATCACATGTTTTGGGACTGTCCTGTTGCTCAAAAATATTGGACTGAAATTAACAATGAACTGCAGACTGTTTATGGCATTGCCATCCCTCTCAATTTTAGAATTTGGGCCTCTCTTGCCAAGGACACAATACACAGATACCGTTGGTGGCCTTTTTTCCTGCAGCCAAAAGTACATTCCAACAAATTATGACTCAAACCTCCCCAATAACAAAGGACAGGACTAAATAACATTAGACAAAGGGGGAAAATGACATAACCCTTAATTTGGAAATGGACAAATTTGACAGAATTTGGACTAAATGGGACTTTTATTTTTATTTAAATGTGGTGTTTTTGTTCTCAGACTAAACTTGGAAGAAGCCACAATATAACTAGATGTAAAATGACAAAATAAGTGGATATAATTTACCTAGACTCTGAGCAACCAGTGACAAAATGTAACATCATGTTGGTAGTTTTTTCTGAAAAAACAATGGCATACTAACTTTTGCAGCAGCATTCGTAATCATAATTCTAGCCTAGCTCGTGAAGAAAGTGTAGCTGGTCTAACCCTTCGTGACAATTCCACTGTTACTACTGTATGTGCTTTGAGAGCACTGCTGAGCTAAATGTCATCAAGGCACACTCCAAATGAGACATACCTTACTACATACTTTTAAAAATGCTTAACAGGGATAATACAAGTTGCTGTAAGAAGGGCAAATGAATGATTTTTCTTCTACCGTTTCATTGTTGGTTATTGCTGTTAGATTTGGTAGCATTTTCTCTCGGGGCTGCTTGGCTTAGCGAGTATTATAGTATCCTGGCCAGATGTGGGGAGAGCAGAATGACTTGCTTTTTACCGATATACTGAATAGATTTGGTACATGTTCAAAATGGTGAGGTTTTAAAAAAGGAAACATGCATATAAAAGGCTTAAAGCCAGTTTATTATGACAAATGAACAATATCAAATTCATAAAGGAAATCAGTTAACATAAACGTAATGGGCAGAGATGACACGACATGACCACTACTTTCCGGGTGGATGTGGATTTCTTCTGCTTGGTGAGATGATCAACACTGGTGCACAGGGTCCAACCCTCCACTCTCCACACATGTCCAGGGCACAAACATATGGGAATCACCCACAAGAACACTTTGTAATGGGATTCTTGGATAAATAACTAGCTCAGCTTTAGCTTAGCTTGAAGTCATTTGGTCATAGTGCTATTAGAGTGGTTTATCCTTTTAAGAAAACCATGCGCATTCATTTTACAAACTATTAAACAAATTCCAGCAACTCAACTTCATGTGATAATCTCAGCTTTCTAAGTGTGGACATGCCTTGAACATTGCAACCATCCAACATGTGTTAGAAAAACTATGTGCTGAGAATATTTCCCTACAAAAGGATCAATCACAATGAATTGTCATTTTCCTTGTTTAAAAATGTCTCTAAATATATTACAGGTTATAATAGCTACAGATATACACACAATGTGGCTCCAGCACAGGCAAGAAACGTCACTGAGGCCTATTCCAAACCTTTTAGTGAACTCAAAAACTCAGAGCAGAATATTATTTTAGTTTGTAAATGCCATGTTTGCTTCTACACAATGTACAGAAAATAAGACACTTTACATTTCCATGACAACACAAGATAAGTTTACAAAAATTACAAATGTTAATATTAAAAAAAAACAAAAAACAGCAAGTGTAACATAAAGAGAAGGCTAGACTAATCTTTACAAAAACTGGGAGTGCACCACTGATACTGACGGCAGTTCAAATATTATGTTTACAATATACAAAAACTAGTCTACATGTAAGAAAAAAGAAGGATGAACGAATTGGTCAATGTGGTGGTTATAGATATACGTTACTTTATAGTTTAAATTGAGTTTGCAGCCAGAATACTTTTATTCTTTTGAATAATGAACAAAAACCAATGCAAATGTATCTAAAAAATAGATGCCTTGTTTTTTTGTTTCCTTGGATAAAGTTAGTTTCCAATAGTGTCACTACTAAGCACTAAATACCATGATAAAATCAATGCAAACGGTACAATTGTGTTGGACTGTATCATAGGCTTAACAGCGTGGAAATAGCCATACATAATACACCCATTAATGTCTTCCCTGGAACACATTTCATTTCAGAACAAAAACCTTTTAAAACCATGTTCATTTTGGGAAAAATACAATCTTTTTTGAGCACATACAATTGAATAATCCTTTTTAAACCGAAAAGATTTTCAGAAGTTTGAGATGGTAATAAAATAAAACAATTTTACACAAAAACATTATCTGGTCTGGTTTGGTCATTATTATGGGGAATTGAAACCTTATTTTATAAACTAATGATTCCGATGCAAACATGGGAATGACCCCAAACACACATGGAGTCTGTCTGTGGCAGATGTGAAGCAGCTCCTGGGGCCATGGACAGCGCTTCTGGACAACACGGGGAGAGGGAGTTCGAGTAAAGTCAAGCCATAGAAAAATACAATAGCACAAAAGTCCAGGGACATGGTTCTTTTTTACAAGTCTTCAATATTGCAGACATAGTCTACCAGGTCAGTGACCCCTAACAGATCGTCCTCGTCTTCCTCCTCGCCCTGTGCCCCCTCCTCGCCCATACCGTTGGGGGCGGTGGTTTTGGGAGTGTCTGTGTGAGAGTGTGGAGCCGGGGCTACGCACTTAACTGAGCTCTGTCCATTTGTGGGAGGCAGGCTGTTGTTCTGGCCCTTTGTTCTCTCTTCTGCTGCCTTTTTAGGTTTGTCTTCTTCAGTTGTCTTTTTCGACTTGTTCTCCTCAGTTGTCTTTGTAGATTCAGCCGCCTCAGGCGTCTTCGTGGATTCATCCTCCTCAGGCGTCTTCGTGGATTCACCCTCCTCGGGCGTCTTCGTGGATTCACCCTCCTCAGGCGTCTTTGTGGATTCATCCTCCTCGGGCGTCTTCGTGGATTCATCCTCCTCGGGCGTCTTCGTGGATTCATCCTCCTCGGGCGTCTTCGTGGATTCATCCTCCTCGGGTGTCGTTTTGCATTCGTCCACTTCAAGAATCTTCTCGGTTCCACCCACCTCAGTTGTGTTTTTGGGCTTTTCCTCTTCATTGGACGTCTTGGGTTTGTCTTCGTCAGCTGCCTTCATCTGTTGGTCCTGCTCCTCCTCCGAGTCGTCCGAGTCGATGCGGTTGACCCGTTTCCTGACGGGCCGGTCCTCCTCTGAAGAGTCAGTCTCATCCGATGACTCGTCGTCTGCTGAAGCTCTGCGCCGTTTCAGAGCCAGCCGACGTCGCCTTTGCCTGGTGTCTTCACCAGACCAGTCCTTGCTCACTCTGCGCTCTGGAGGCTCCTCGGACGAATCCCTCGAGAAACTCGCTGAAATGGCAAAACACAACAATTAACCTATAAGACTAACTCCCTTTCTCTAAATCTCTAGTCTCTAAATTATATAAGTGATTTTATTGATTAGAGGGTCAGAAGGCCACTGACCGCTGCTGTCGGAGCTGTCGTCCAGGCGGCGTCGGGGCTTCATCTTGTCCCTGTTTGTTTCAGCATGTGAGCCCTCAGACTCGGACGTCTCGTGATAGTTCACTGATCGCTTCCGGCTTCTCCGAGAGCGCCGCATGCTCACGTCCAGGTCGCTACTACTGTACTCACTGGAACCTCCTGTGACTGGACAAATGAGCACAGAATCACACAGTAAGAACTAACGAACACTGACCTCAGCAACTCTCCTGGTTACATCATTGAGATCAAAAGAACTGTACCAATTTCATCCTCATCGTCCTCATCTGTCTCATCCTCCTCATCGTCTGAATAGCCTTTAGGTCTCCGCCTCTTTCGCTGGCTCTTTCTGGTTGGCTGTTTGGGCCGTGATTTCCGTCTCCTGCCGCCTCCACCATCATTGTCACTCTCATTAGAACCAGCCTCACTCTCCCCAGAGTTTTCTGAGGCAACAAATTCTTCTGATGTGCTGTTTGAAAGAAATTGTACTTTTTAAATTAGCTGGAATCAATACTGGGTGAAAATACAACAAAAAGGACATTGAGCTGCGTTTTGTTTCATGGAAAAAAATATATATCTGGGTCACTCCACACTTAAGTGTACAATGGCCATTGTCTTTCATTAGGGCGTCATTAAAAAAAAATCTATAAGCAAAAATGTTTTTCAAAATGTTTCCACTCGTATTTTTGAAATTATCCTCAAAAGAAGTATTGTGGGCGTAACCAGGAAGTGTCCGGTATTAGTTACGTCCAATCAGTACCAGTTTACGCTTGCTTGAACGAGTCATTCTAAGTGCCATGCCACGTCATCAAAATGCGATGCTTTATTACTGTACTCGACGGTGGAACTGTTTTGGTTGTGTCAAAGCTAGAATGCACTGGGTCTCAGCGTTGCCGGGACTTATAGTCATATTAAAAATCAAACCAACCTGGGGCCCTGTGTAAAAACAGCCTCCCCTAGTGCTATATTTCTGTAGTAACATCACACAGATGGGAAAACAAAATGCGAGTCAGACTGCCCAATCTGAGAAATTTGATTCATATTCCCTGTAAAAAGATAACGCCCAGTCTCACTGAAACTAGTCTGAAACTTGCTGTGCTAAATGTCAGATCCTTATGTAACAAATCATTCTTAATTAATAATTTTATTTCTTCTTATAATCTTGATTTTATGTTTTTAACTGAAACATGGCTTGACAAAAACACAGGAAATTTAGTTCTAATAGAATCTGCTCCACCCAACTTTATGTTTGAATCTGAAACACGAGAAAACAAAAAGGGAGGAGGTGTGTGTGCTTTTGTTAGAGATGAAATAGTTACCCACAGGTTGTCCTTTGGGGTGTTTTCAACATTTGAGTACGTAGCCTTTAAAATTGAGCTAAAACAGTCTCCATCCATTCTCTTCATTGTTTTATACAAGCCTCCTCAGCACTGCAAAAGTTTTATTGATGATTTTACTGAGATGCTTTCAGTCGTATGCACAGACTTTGATGGTTTGGTTATAACAGGTGATTTCAATGTTCATGTTGATAATATCTGTGACAGAAACGCTAAAGAGCTTCATGCTGTCCTTGAAACTTTCGGTCTTACTCAGCACGTGAGTGGCCCCACCCACAGCAGAGTGGCAGCCCACCCACAGCAGAGGGCACACTCTAGATCTTCTAATTACAAAAGGGGGTTAATATTTCAAACGTCAATGTGGTCGATGTTGCTCTGTCTGATCATTTCTGTGTCTTCTTTGACCTGTCTGTTTTTCCCAAACCACCAGCTGGTCCTGCAGTTGTCCGGAGGAGACACATAAATGACAGCACGGGAAAACTGTTTATGGAAATGATTAACTTTGAAAATGTCTCATGTTCTAATGTAAATGATTTGTTGAACTCTGTTACATCTAGTGTTTTGAATGTTCTCGACACCATTGCCCCTATGAAGGCTAAAATTGTTAAAAATAAGCAGAAGGCGCCATGGAGAAATGATGATTCGGTCAGGGCACAGAAAGGGAGTGCCGTCGGGCCGAACGAAAATGGCGCAAGTCGAAGCTCCAGGTTCAGAAAGAGATTTACAGAGAGAAGTTGTACATGTACAACCTCATTTTATGTAGAACTAGGGAAGGATATTTTTCTGAAATAATTGGAAGCTGCAGTAACAACTCGCGTGTCCTGTTTGCCACAGTAAACAGATGAACAAACCCTCCAGCTCAGCTGCCGTTAGAACTCATTTCCACATCCAAGTGTAATGAGTTTGCATTATTCTTTAATGACAAAGTTCAGGGCATTAAAAATGCTATAAATTCTACAATGCAAAAAATAACCCTCAAACCACCTACACACTTAGAGCTGACTCACTTTGCACCTGTAACTGACAAAACTGTCCAGGAGATCATCACCAGTCTGAGTTCATCTACATGCTGCCTCCATGTGTTGACCTCCAGATTTCTAAAGTCTGTGCTGAACAGTTTGTTAGCACCACTCACTCAAATAGTTAACATGTCGCTTCAATCTGGAACATTCCCAATGTCTTTGAAAACTGCGGTCATAAAGCCTCTCCTAAAGAAGAGCAGTCTTGATGCCGCAGTACTGAGTAATTACCGGCCCATCTCTAATCTGCCATTTTGGGGCAAAGTCCTTGAAAAGGTTGTTTACCAACAGCTCACTGATTTCCTCTTAATAAACAACTCATTTGATGTTTTCCAGTCAGGTTTTAGACCTCATCACAGCACTGAGACTGCTCTTGTCAAGGTGACAAATGACATCCACCTGAACACTGACGCGGGCAAAGCCTCAGTCTTAATTCTGTTAGATCTGAGTGCTGCTTTTGACACTGTCGATCATGGGACCCTCTTACAGAGACTAGAGGACTGGGTGGGCATCACTGGCACTGCCCTAAACTGGTTAAGTCCTATCTGGAAGACAGGAAGTTACTTTTGAAATTGGTAACTGTGTCTCAGACCAGATGCCCCTGACCTGTGGGGTGCCCCAAGGGTCAATCCTGGGACCCCTTCTGTTCAACCTCTACATGCTGCCGTTAGGTCAGTTGATACGCAGCGAGAATGTGTCCTATCACAATTATGCAGACGACACTCAGATCTATGTTTCACTGACGGCAGGTGAATATGGACCAGTGGATTCACTCTGTCACTGCATCCAACAGATCAGTGTGTGGATGCAAAACAACTTTCTCCAGCTGAACTCAGACAAGACTGAAATCATCGTCTTTGGCCCACAGAAACAAAGAGAAAGTGTTAAGTGTCACCTCCAGAGTCTCGCTCTAAAACCTACAAATCAAGTTAGAAATCACGTCAAATCAATAACATCAGCAGCTTTTTACCATCTAAAAAAACATTGCCAAATCAAAAGTATAGTGTCTAAACCAGACCTGGAGAGACTTATCCATGCGTTTGTCTCTAGTAGATTAGACTACTGTAACGGCCTGCTCACTGGCCTCTCCAAACGAGCTGTAAAACAGCTGCAGTACATCCAGAACGCGCTGCTGCTCGGGTCCTGACTAGAACCAGGAAGTACGATCACATTAGTCCTGTGCTCAGGTCTCTGCACTGGCTCCCTGTGGCTCAGAGAATAGACTTCAAAGCAGCTCTGCTTGTATACAAGTCTCTCCATGGCCTAGCACCAAAGTACATCTCGGACATGTTAGTGCCATATGAACCATCTCGGACTCTGAGGACCTCAGGGACCGCCCAGAGGCACCATCCAAAACTGTTTTGTTTGGCTGTGCATATGACTGAAATGATTTTCTTTGCACTCTTCTCTTTTATGTCTTGAATTATTTGACGGATAGCCTGAAAATGGCACTTTTAAATTAAGATTTTGTGATTTCTGTCATGTCTTTGTGATTTTAATGCATATTTTTCCTGTTGTGAGAAGCACTTTGAATTGCCTTGTGTATGAATTGTGCTCTACAAATAAACTTGCCTTGCCTTGCGTCTACTCACGGGAGCCTGGAGCGTTCCGTCAGAATTTCGATCGCTTTTCGAGTCCCTTTACAAGTTGTTACATCCAAAACAACATTGTTTGCCTCGTGGGGAAAACCAACCTCTTACTTCCACGTTTTGCGGCGCTGTCCGACGCAAATCGGCAACTCGCACATGTGCGGAGCGCTCAGCCGTCCGACAGACGCTCAGCGAGGGAGAAATCCGTTTTGAAAGTTTTGTGTCCGACAAAGTTTACGTATGTTACGTCCAAGGTAAGTGTGCTGTGTGTGTCAATGGTACAAATGTATAAAGTATCCATTTATCTACTTTATGGTATTTCTATGATGCCTAGAGGGGTTGGAATTTTTAAAAATCCTTATTTTAAATTTGGACCTTTATGTAACACTTTTGTACACTTTAGTGTGGAGTGACCCAGATGTGAAAGGTGAATCACACGTTGCAACTTTAAATTAAAAAAGTTAAATACCAATGACTGCAGTGTTGTCTGAACGTGTACAAACATGAGTCCTTTAGGACCTCTTAAAAACAGCAGTATAGTATTTTTCAGATCAAAAGAGCGATACCTGCCGCTGAGACAGAACTCGTCTTCACTCTCCTCCGAGTCCACGGTGCTGTCCGAGTCCAGGTCATTGAGACGCCGTCGTTTCTTCTTCTTCTGTCCCCCTGTGGAGCGGGGCGGTTTGCCATTCTCTTTGCCGTCCTCCTGAAGGATGGTGGACATGTCTTTACCTCTGTGACCGGTGATGTTGGCCATGTCTTTACCTCGACCTGCACCTGGCAAGAAACAATCAATTGTCTAGTTCCTTACGTGGAGTACCTAGCATACGTAACCTGCTGAACATGTTTTTCTAACCAAAGGAATCAAACCAATGCATGGGGAGAATAGGGAAACCGTTACCTCCTCCCTCGGCTTCTTTGATGTCCTCCTCAATGGCCTCCTCAATTGCCTCGTCGAACTCATCAAATCTAAAAACAACAGAAAAGTGCCTAGGTTTGCCCTGAAAATAGTTTAAGATTTCAGGATAAATACCTGTAGCTAATGGTTTTGCGGGCCCTGGTGGACCTTCGACCCCAGCTCTTGCTCTTCTTTGATTCTTTCCTCTCCTTCATGACAACTTCAGGCTTTTCTTCCACCTCCACCTGTCACATCAGATGTTGGATTTCTGGTGTATACCAATTTGCAACACGCTCACAATGCCCAGTATTTACTTACAGCTGGGGTAATGATGTTTTCCACACTGATGCCAACATAAATAAGACGCTCTTTCCTAAAAACAACAGAACAGTGACAAATTAGTATTTCAGTTCAGGTAGACTTTAGAGAGCAGAATTAATTTGCAATGTTACCACCAGATGTCAATGTTGTCCACACAGTGTCAGGACTAAAGACCCAAATAATATTGTAATAAATCAAAATGAAGATATTATGAATATCATTTGAATATATGCAACAAAAATAATATCAAATGTATCGTTGATATAGCAACAAAAAATACTAACACTTCCATACAGCTGAAATACTACATGCAACATTGTCAGCCAAGTTGCTAAAGACAGCGTTCCCTAGCTCCATATTGACTCTGTACGACTTTAAAATCAATGTTCTGAGATCTTAATCGGGAATACCTGATCTGAAGTTCAGCAAACTAGTTAAAATATCAGATAAACCTCAACTAGAGCTTTCTACACAAACAAAAAGGCAGAGCTGTTCTCTTCACATCCAATGATCACATCTGACTTTAGAGGACAACTGACTGAGTTCTGTATCCTTCTCCTGTAATGAGCCTCAGAGTAAGCTGGGCCTCAGAGCTGGGCCTCAGAGCTGGGCCTCAGAGCTGGGCCTCAGAGCTGGGCCTCAGAGCTCAGAGCTGGGCCTCAGAGCTGGGCCTCAGAGCTGGGCCTCAGAGCTGGGCCTCAGAGCTGGGCCTCAGAGCTGGGCCTCAGAGCTGGCCTCAGAGCCTCAGAGCCTCAGAGCCTCAGAGCTGGCCTCAGAGGTTTTAAGACTTGCTGTAGAATGCATACCCATATTTTCCGGACTATAAATTGCATCAACCCAAAAAAATGCATAATAGAGAAGAAAAAAACATATACAAGTCGCACTGGAGTATAAATTGCATTTTTTTGGGGACATTGTTTAGATGAAATCAAAAGAGCAAGAACTGACATTGCATCTTGAAATGCAATTTAAAATAACAAGATTAGAGAACCACATGGTGAATAGATGTACGTATGCTAACGTCACACCTTTCAGCTCCATGACGCACAGACAACGAACGGAAGTGTGCTGCTTTGGTAACGTGACATATTACCAAAGCATCAGAAGTACCCCAATATAATAATGTCACATATACCGTATTTTGCGGACCATAAGCCGCTACTTTTGTCAGATGTTTGAGCCATGCGGCTTATTTAGAGGCTGCGGCTTTTCTGTGTTTTTTTTCTTTCACCGCTAGGGGCGAAACTAACCGGAATTAGAATCAAAAACTACAGAAAAGTTAAGCAAAGAAGCAGATGTTGCTTTTTATTCAGCTAGCAAATAAACACGGACGAACAATTACCAACTATAAATTATTTTCAAATTCTTGCTCCCATCATTATGGAACCAAACGAAGAATTCGTATGAAGCAAGTTTTAAGCTGAAGGCCATCGATCTTGCTAGGAAACCGCGCGCGCTGCACGCAAGCTTAACATCAATGAATGTACGGGTGACGCTGGAGGGGGACAGCGGGGAGAAGCTCATGCGATGCCAAAAGTCAAGGAAAGAGTTCTGCGCCTATACAAAAGGTCGCCTATGTATTGTTTTATTATCGTTTTTTTAAAAATAAGAGCAAATGCGGCTTATATAGGGGAGCGGCTAAAGGTCCGGAAAATACGGTAAGTTATATACTGGAAAATACAGTGTGTGTGTGTGTGTGGTATACAAAAAATATATCATGTATATACAGTGATCCCTCGCTATATCGCGTTTAATCTTTCACAGCTTCGCTGCTTCACGGATAATCGGAGGTGGCATCTCCGCTTATAAAATCTTCTTGCTCAGAAAAAGAAAGAGCGCCAACAACGACCCATAACAATGTTCTTCTCTCGGAGAAAGACCCCTGCGCCTTCAGTAGAAACAGACGCTACAGCGGGGCGGAGTCAGGACGAAGAGGCGGAGTCAGGACGAAGAGGCGCAGCTGGGACTGTGACATATGCGAGGGACAATGTTTCCAACCTTGTATTACTATATTCAAATATATTTTGGGCTTTAAAACAGTTTTTGATTTTTTGGTTTCATTCTATAGTTCAGTTTTGCATTGGAAAATAATAAATAAAATAAAGCTGACTACTTCACGGATTTCACTTTTCACGTGTTATTTTTGGAACGCAACTCCCGCGATAAACGAGGGATCTCTGTATATAAAAAAGTGTGTGTATATATGAATTTATTATCACCATAATCCACCACTGAGAGAAAGCCTGGATTAACTGTTCTCTACAATTAAGAGGAATACACTTTTTATTTCTAAAGAAGAATGACAATGACTTTGTAGCTCTTGTGCTCGTTGAAAGAGTTTAGGTTTGGCACAGACTGACGAGTCGCGCTGCTGCCGATATTTGCCTTTAAAATCTCCTTTCTCCACAAACCGAGGAGCCGAAGACGCTGTAAGTGATGACTAAACCTGAAAAAGGCGGGTTCCTGATGCTTCAGGAACTAAACAATCAAAAGGACTATTACCTTGGAGGAAAACCCGACTTCCCCACAAACCGACAATGCTAAAACTAGAACAAAACCAGACAGGGACGTGCCACAGCTGCACAGCAGTCCAATCACCAGTGGGGATCACAAGGGCCCACACGGGACAGACAGGAAAGAAGGCATAACTTTACAACAGGTGGTCCTTGCATTGCGTAAAGTGCTGAGTGACATGGCATCATTGAGAGCTGAAGCCAGAGCAGTGAACAATGAGCCCGGATTCACCAGAATGGAAGCAGAAATATTGGAGTTGGAAGCGGCAGGAGGAGATGGAAGAGGCACTCGCATCACTGAGGCTAAGCCTCACATCTCTGACTACTGACGAGCTGCTGTGTGACGTGAAAGCCAAGGTGGTTAAACTCTGGGTGGAGAACAGAAATATGAGGGCAAGTGTCTGGATTTGGAGTCCAGGTCACGCAGAAACAACCTCAGATTGGTGGGGGTCTGGAGGAAGATGATATAGAGGGCTTCTACAGAAGATAATTCCGGGGTTCATATCTGCCACAGAGAGAGCACATCGCCAGGACAAACCACGAGGTCTGATAATGACGTTTCTGAACCACCGTGACAAGGAGCATGTCAGGAAGGCAGCAAAAGTTAAAGGAGACCTCCAATACAAAGGCAAGAAGGGTTTTATTGCACAAGAACTTCTGAACGAGATTCGTCAACGAGTTTGAACACTTCTGTGAGGAACTGAGGAAGTGGTGGGTGGTGGGAGGAGCATAGTAGTGGTGGTGGTGATGGGAGGAAGGGAGGGGCTCCTCATTAGGAAGGGACTTCTCCCCCTTTCTTCATCTTTTACGTGATCAGGTTTTGAGTTTTTGTTTTTGGCCTGAACCCTTGTTTTTCAATGCATCTTTTCTTGTGTTTCAAGTTGATGTAGTTCATGTCTTTGTACTTTGTTCAACCAGAGTTTGGTAGCATTCGTAAACGAGAGAAATCACAGTTTCAGTTCAATTCAATTTATTATGGCAAAGCTTGAAAGGCGACAAATGTCCACAAGTCCCCTGCCCTAAGACAAATGTCCCAAAGTCCCCTGCCCTTAGACAAATGTCCCAAAGTCCCCTGCCCTTAGACAAATGTCCCAAAGTCCCCTTGTCCTTAGACAAATGTCCCAAAGTCCCCTGTCCTTAGACAAATGTCCCAAAGTCCCTGCCCTAAGACAAATGTCCCAAAGTCCCCTGCCCTTAGACAAATGTCCAAAGTCCCCTGTCCTTAGACAAATGTCCCAAAGTCCCCTAGACAAATCCAAAGTCCCTTAGACAAATGTCCCAAGTCCTCCCTAGACAAATGTCCAAAGTCCCCTGCCCTAAGACAAATGTCCCAAAGTCCCCTGTCCCTTAGACAGAAAATGTCCCAAAGTCCCCTGCCCTTAGACAAATGTCCCACAGTCCCCTGCCCTTAGAACCTCCTTCTCAGCCAGGAAAAACTACAAATCCTCTTTGGGATGAAGTCGAGTCTGACTGATTTTTTGAATGGCTGCAAGAACAAGGAATAAATAGATTTTTTTTATGTTAAACTTCCAAAGTTTTTTTTTTGACACATTTAATAAATGCATTAAATTAGGTCAGAGGACATTAAATGTATTAATTAATTAACTCGTACTTTAAATTAATTAACTTCAAATTTAATTAAGTAATTGTGAAGTTTAATGAATGAATGACAAAAATACTGTATTTATTCCTCCTCTGGTTTTAGAATGACCATAACAGTGGCCATGGGACTACAGATGAAAAACAGCCTTTTGGCTGATTCTGGCAAAAATGTTGATTAATATGAAATGACTAAATATAATTCATTCATTGATTGTGCATTTAAACATTTAATTCACACAAAATCCTCCCAAAATATCTGCCCTCAGGCATTATGCAACTATACACTGTCCTGTTAAAATGTTTTTTAGACACTAAGCTCACCTCCTCTCAGCTCGCTCCTTCTTCTTTAGAGCTGCGTCCAGATTTTGGAGTGCCTCGTCCAACTTGTCACACAGTTGTTTCTAAAGAGAGCAGGGAATGTGTCAGGTGTAGGGCTGCAACAATTCAACTACTTAAAAAAAACGCACAGCCCCCCTGTACCCCAGCACCACCTATGTTTTATTTTCACCACCACCGTGGTGAGTCTTGGCTCCGGGGGTGAAATTCCAATCATATCCTGCTCTGCACCTCCTGCATCACTCATTATATTAATTATATGCTATATAATATATTATAATATTGTATGATAATATACTACATGACAAATAATATAAAATAATGTAATTACAACATAATATTCCGTAAAAGTCAGACTACAAGGGGCTACTTTTTTCCACACGGTTTGAACCCTGCGGCCTATATTACGATGCAGCCTATTTATATAAGGGGCAAACGGCCTCTAGGGGCGCTCTAGTAGAAAATGCTCTGCGGAAGCCCAAGACTCACGGGTCAAAAGACAACCAGCGCATCAGTACCATGCATCATCTTTCTGTGTAAATGTCTGGTGGTACAACGTGGACGCCGGCGGCTTTAAGACAGCTGCGGCCTACACGTGGACAATTCTTTTCTTTGTAAATGCAGTAGGCGTGGCTTATATTCAGGAGCGCTCTATAGCCCGACTTTTACTGTAGTTCAAGTCTGTCCGAGTTGAAATTCTTCTCTGGACTAAACCGATTCTAAAACACATGTTCTAACAAAGACAGCGGCATTATTAAATCAAAATGTCAAAAAAGAATGAACTACTTCTGATTTTCATAAATAATACACCTTATTCTTGAAAATTCTAGAACACTTCAGTCACCAAATTTAAACCTTTATTGGTTAAAAAAAAAAGTAATATTAAAAATGTTTAATGTACAATAGAAATAATTGACTAGTCGACTACTAAAATAATCGTTAGTTGCCATCCCAAAAAGGGCGCTGTGAGGTACGCACGTGCTGGCAGGGCGGGCAAAACCACTCTCCATCCGGGATGACCATGAGCGGTGGTCTCAGGCAGGCCGTGTGGTAGCCGCTGTCACACGAGTCACACAGCAGGATCTGGATAAGGAATGGACATGTAACAAGTTCTGCTATTTATGAGGTTCAATACTTTTGTACACCCTGGCCTTTTACATCTGTGGAAGTGAGCAAAATAAAAAGGCCAAAAAAGGGTACCAGCAACTTTTGGGAGTCCGCCACCGGTTTGTCTTGAAGATGTTACAGTTTTGCCTGTAATGTTAGCAGGCTTGCCGCTCTACAGATCTCACCAGTAACTTTGCCTGGCGACATCACCAGCTTGTCTCCATGGAGATAAACGTGTTAATCGCCACACTGCGGACCATTTCAGGGAAAGCAATAACATCTTCAAAGGGACAAGAATGTGGCCGACCAGAACCAGAAGTTGCGTAGTACAACTTTAAACATGCTTGAAAAAAATACTCCTGTTTTGTATCATGGAACATTTTCAAAGTTTGTGTTTGATTAATAATGGTGGCGTGCATGTCCTCACTAGCTCCGGGTGGTTTGGAAGGCCACAGTGCTTGCAGGGGTCTTCGTTGGGAGGTAGGTCGTCAGAGGAGATGGAGGACTCGGAGCTGCGTCTCTCCCTGTTGCGGTTGCGCCTCTTCCTGGATCTCTCCACCTTATAGTCTTCATCACTGGTGTCATCCACCTCGCTCTCCTCATACTCGCTTGTCTCCTCCTCGCTGTTCTCCTCTTCATCTTCAGAATCTTTCTTGCGGCGTCTGGTCCGTGTGTTGGTCCAGCGAACCTTTCGTCTCTTCCTCCCCTGGAAGGATGGCATACAAGGAGTCACTGATGGGTATGAAAGTATATGCACGCAGTTTCTTATATTAAAACATTAGAAACGTAACTGGGGCTGTAGTCGAATGTGGAGAGACATGCCCTGCCAATCAATCAGTTGACTGAAAAGGGGGCGTGGCACCAACCCAAACTGCACTCAAGACTACAACTGCACCATTCCCACGCAGAGGTAGTGGTGCACTGCTATGGACATTTACTATGGGAAGCACTTGGGTCAATAACTATTACAATAACTAATATTATGCCGATATTTTCTCTATATGTCCGGTGTAATCCTCATTCGTCCAGGAGTGTTCCATTGTTCTATTCAAATAGAACAATAGGCCAATCCCAGTTTCAATGGGCCATTAGCAGGAGGTCCCTCCTTGTGCAGGGCTCTCACAGAGCGTAGGATATAAACAAGAGTTCTCAGACCTTGTTTCTCTGATTGAAGAATGACTCCTGTGATGAGAGTTGAAACGTTTTGTTTTTCTTAAAACAGAGTCCAGATGAACAACTGAATCTTTTTCTACAATTTTCTATATAATCCTTTTTACAAGTTCTTTTAAGAAAAATAAGGATCAAATAGATTTTAAAATTGTGTAGAAGCAATTAGAACACATAATACCCTACATTTGAATTTCCTGTTTCATTTACCAAGCACTAAAGTCTGATAGGTGATCGGCTGCAGACTTCCATCTCTGCAGGACCTGTACGTCTCCAGGGCTCTGGGACGAGCAGGTCGGATCACAGCTGACCCTTCTCACCCTGGACATGGTCTATTTGAACCACTCCCCTCAGGCGTTTCTTTCCCTCTACAGTTGGACTCATGAACACTTCTAAACACCTGCCACTTTAACTACACTCTTCATCACTCACTGCACTGCCACTTTCTGCACTACAACTGTAAATCTAACTGGAAATTCTGTGTACATAGTAATGCCTATTTTTATTTTATACTATAGTAATCTTAAATTGTTTCTTAATGCATGCCCTTTTTTATTTCATTTATGTTGTTTTATTATTGCTCAGTGTTTTATGTTGCACCTTAAGACTAAGATAAGTTCCTATGTTTGTGAATTCTGTTCATTGACAATGGAAATAAACCTTTCTGATTCTGATACACTGACTCCACCTTTGTAGTAGTACCTTCTTTGGCAGTCCCTCCTGGTCCTTGTCCTGAACCTTCTTCTCTCTGAGTTTCTTAGGCATTGCCCTTGTGTCCTCTCCTTCCTCCTCTTCCTCCTCACTCTCCTTGTCTTTGCTGCAGTCTTTCTTCTCGTCTTTTTTCTCGGCAGGTTCGGGAGCTGGTTTGGGTGTTGGTCTGATCCTTGGTGACCTTCTCAGAGAAAGGCCTGTGTTGGTGTCGGATTCTGAGTCTTTCTCCTCTTTGTGCAGCTCAACCTTCCTCCTGTGAGCCAGCCTTTTCCGTGGCCTCCTGCCCACCTTCTTCTTCTCCTTCTCTTCATCCTCAGCTTTTTTCTCCTCCTCTGATTTTTCCTTCTCCTCTTTAGCCTCTTTTGTCTTTTGTTCCTTTTCTGCCCTCTCCTCATTATTGTTTGTTTCCATTTCGTTACCTTCTTTCTCCTCTGCCGTTTTAGTATTAGGTTTCTCAGTGCCCTTGTTAGCTTTTTGTTTAGTTTGCACCTTATTCTTATCTTCACCCTCTCCATCTTTGTCCCCAGCTGTAGCCTCTTGGCATTCCTTTTCAGGAAGTGGAGATTTTTGAGTCTCGTTCTGATCAACATCCATTTTCTCTTGACACTCAGATGCTTTGTCACCCGTTTTTGAGGTTTCCTCTGTCAGCTCAGTTTCATTGGCTTTTGTATCAACACTTGCCTCTTTTTGCCCAGTCGGATCTTCAGAAGCATTTGCTTCAGAGTCATTCGTCTTTTCTACATGTTCTTCACATGTTTTGGGGGCTTTTGAATCTTCTGCTTTTTCAGTCTTGTCTTGTCTTGATTTGATATCTATAGATTCTTTTTCTATAACGTGTTTACTTTCCCACTCTACAGTTTCGAGTTTTTCTTTGTCTATTGGCCCAACCGTTTCCTTTGCTACAACTTTGTTCTCGGCACTATTTTCATCTGTATCTTTTGTCATTTCAGTCTCTTGCTCTAGTGGTCCCTTCTTGTCCAAGTCTTTGAACTTTTCTACAGATAGCTTCTCTGTATTTTGAACTTCATCCAGCTTCTCTTTAAAAGGTGGGACAGCTTCTATCTTCTCTGGGTTATCTATCTTCTTCGCTCTTTAGAAGAGTGGGACAGCTTCTATCTTCTCGGCTTCTGGTATTATTCATCTTCTCTTTAGAAGGGTGGACAGCTTCTATCTTCTCTGGTTGGTTATCCATCTTCTCTTTAGAAGGTGGGACAGCTTCCACTGCTTCTGGCGTTGGGTTAGCTCTTCTCTGGTTGGTTATCTGATGTACATTTAGGTTTTGATTGGTATTCCTTGGTTTGCAAAGTTTCCACTGCTTGGTCATTTTTTGACTGGGAACTTTTATCTGACTGGTCATCGTGTGCCTTGGAATTATTGCCAGATTGGCTAATTTTAGCCTTTGAAGTGTCGTCTGATTGGTCAATCTCTGACTGTGAATTATTTTCAGATAGACTAGAGTTGACTGGATAAATTGTATCAGATTGGTCACTTTTAGATAGGGCACATTTGTCCAATTGGTCTACTTCCATCTTGTCCACTTTGCTACTCTCACCATCTTCTGTCGTTGACACATCTTTTGCATTTTCAATATTTTTGCCATCAGAGGTTTTTTCATCACACATTTCTTGGTCCTTTTGTGTTTTATCATGTTTGGAATTGCTTTCAGAGTCTCTAATATTGCTTTGTGGCTTGTCTGCTGCTATACATGCATCATCCTCCTGATTGGTTGCTTCATTGCCATCCTTAGTGAGTGGAGCTGGAGAAGACTTGTCTCCTTTTGTCTCCTCTTCTTCTTGTGCATTTTGACTTCGTTTACAATCTTCCTTTTGTAAACTCTGCGTATCAAGCTCCATCTCTGGGAGCTCGCCGTTCACATGCCTGATGACACTTTGTGATTCAGTTTTTACACTGTCCATGGCCTGAATTATTGCTTGATTAGGAACAATGACACTACTCGTTTTCTCAAATCCCTCAGTGAACTTCATGCCCCTCTTCTTCAGCGGGATCTTGGCCTGTTGCTCACTCAGCCGCTCCTCTGACAGTTCGGTCATGGCCGGCGTTACCTCCATGGGCTCCTCTTTAAAGACCTTAGATTCCTCTGAGGGCTTTTCTGCCGCTGGCTCGGGCTCTGATTTACTCTCTGGGAAGCCGTTCACTGGAGATTTGTCCAGTACTTCGTCCTGCTCCTTCTTTGGTGGCACGGGGACGTCGGCCTCGAGTTTTGTTGGATCTTTGCACTCCTCGTCAGTCGATTCATCATCGGACTTTTTCTCTTTAACTGAAATTTACACAAGAACATTTATTTGTACATTTGTAACATTTTTATCAATCCAGTGGAAATTCCAACTGGCAAAGGCTTCAGTTATCAAGAGTTCTCAGCATAAAACAAAATATAATGTCTAAGGTTAGGCACCGTTACTCTGAACCCACCAAAAAGGTCCAGGAAGTACTGGAACATAACTAAGTTCTGTAACAAAGCACTAAGTAACATTTTCACCCTATTGAATGTCTTTGTAAGCCTCTGTGGTGGTTAAATGTGTATTTAGGGGCTTTTGGCGTGTCCCTTGTCGCCCCCTGCTGTCTCTGGGCGGAAAACCAACCATGCAACATTGGCCGGCATCGACATGGAGACAACTCGGCTGAAAAACCCTGGCTCTTTTTTTATGTTTGGCAGTGTGAAATATTTTTGGTATGTGACTTGACTGCCTTATGATAAAGAAACAATATATATGATGATTAAAAAAAAAAAAAACTTTTACGTCTATTTTCTGACCATGTGTTATCACAGGGGAGCTTTTAGGGGAGCTATTTCAGTAACGTTACTTAGTTCTGCTTTAAATATCTGTGTCAATGAGCAAACACAGCACAAACAAACCACGCAGACTGTGCAAACAACAGCTCCCCGCTCAGGAGACATTTCATCAGAGTTCTCCATGTTCGAGCAAAGTGCAGTGTATCATCTTACCTGTACACAGAAGAGCGGAAGAAACATTTGCCACTATATCCACTAGAAAATACAGTCTTCAGTGAAAAGCCAGGTGTCCACTGCACGTTCATCCAGGGGTGTCCAAACTTTTTTCACACAGGGCCGCATTTTGATACTTATACGGAGCAGAGGGCCACAGACAACCAGACAATGAAGTGAATCATTTGAAATTTTGCATTCGACTTAGTTTTGATGAGCCTCCACACCTTTGATAAGACTTGGAAAATTAATATTAGGTTTGAATAACAAAAACCTTTGAATTTTTCCAATTTTACAGTAAAAATACTACTTCTTGTTGTTTGGGTCTGGCCTGAGGGCAAACAAAAATTGGTCTGAGGCCCGCATTTGGCCCCCGGGCCATAGTTTGGACACCCCTGGTCTAAGCTTTCTGTCAAACACGTAAACACAAGCACGCCTCAGTAGAGGAGCTCTGCCATGAACAGGACCGTAGCTCATTAGTTATCTTTCATTTACTAACTTTTACAAACAGAAAAAAATTGCTAGCGGATTAAATAATATTCGCTCTGACAAACTTTGGTTGTAGCTACGATTGATCGCACTGTGTGACTGTTTTCTTGCAGGGTGACATTCATAAATCTTATAAGGTGAAAACAATTGTGCACTATGTGAAAAGGGTTAGGGTTTACCCAGAGCTATGTACGGAGAAAACAAAAGTGAACCCACAAAAGTGAACCACATGAGACACATGAGCTGCTGTGATCAGCTGTGTGGACTGTCTCTCGGACATTTCTGCACATTGGTTCGGAGTCATCACTGAACAGAACGTCATATTTTTTAACGTAATATTTAACACCACAATAGTGTGATAAAATGCAGGAAAAAATTTTTTGGCCACCAATATACACCCCCCAAAAATGCTGGCTTCAGAAAAAAAACGTTCAGGAAACGGTATGAAAAAGCAGGTGTCGTTAAAGTACTGATATTTGGAAAAAAAGCTACCGGTTCCCAGCCTAGGTCATGTCACCACATGTTATTATTACGCTTTGGTGCCCTCTCAAAACCTAACACTCCTAGAAGTTGACATGTGCACTGTAAGTTGGAGCTTCAGTAGAAATGTAAATTAAGTAATGTAAATGATATGTAAGTGAAATTCAGAACGTACCCTGAGCCTCTTCTTTGCCCTCTTTAGCTTTGGCCTCTAGGTCTCGTTTCAGGAGCTCAGGGTCAATTTGTGTCTTGAGCAGAGCCACCACTTCAGCCAGGTCGTTCCTGTCCCTGTTATAAAAAAAAAACAAAAACACCATCATTCACACTGCCCTCTGGAGGAAATCAGGTGAATGACAACAGCTTGAAATGGGGTTGTACTACTCACTTTAAAACATAGTGATTTGAGTATGTGGCCATCAGAAGTGAAATCTAATGCTTTTCAATCATATTTAGAAAGATCATTTGCAATGGACAATAATATTTGGATCAATTTAAAGTCAATTTTCAAGCTTCAGAATTGGATTTCGATATTTAACACACAGCATTTTAATATTTCTTCAAACCAATGTCTGTCTAAGTAATTTGTGTACAATTTAAGTTTAAGGCGAGATAACAGGCAAATATATATATTTTTTATTTTGGGTCAGTATATAAGCTGACACCGCATATTCCGCAAATAAAGGCAAGGCAAGTTTATTTGTAGAGCACAATTCATACACAAGGCAATTCAAAGTGCTTCACACAACAGGAAAAATATGCATTCAAATCACAAAGACATGGCAGGAAATCACAAAATCTTAATTTAAAAGTGCCATTATCAGGCTATCCGTCAAATAGTTCAAGACATAAAAGAGAAGAGAGCAAAGTAAAGCATTTCAGTCATATGCACAGCCAAACAAAACAGTTTTTAGTTTAGATTTGAACATTGCCAGAGTAGCGGCCTGTCTCACATCCTCAGGAAGACTGTTCCAGACTGTTCCAGATTTTAGCTGCAAAAAACTGAAACGCACATTTCCCCATGTTTAGTCCTGACTCTGGGCACCAGCAGGAGGCCGGTCCCTGAGGTCCTCAGAGTCCGAGATGGTTCATATGGCACTAACATTTCCGAGATGTACTTTGGTGCTAGGCCATGGAGAGACTTGTATACAAGCAGAGCTGCTTTGAAGTCTATTCTCAGAGCCACAGGGGCAGTGCAGAGACCTGAGCACAGGACTAATGTGATCGTATTTCCTGGTTCTAGTCAGGACCCGAGCAGCAGCGTTCTGGATGTACTGCAGCTGTTTTACAGCTCGTTTGGAGAGGCCAGTGAGCAGGCCGTTACAGTAGTCTAATCTACTAGAGACAAACGCATGGATAAGTCTCTCCAGGTCTGGTTTAGACACTATACTTTTGATTTTGGCAATGTTTTTTAGATGGTAAAAAGCTGCTGATGTTATTGATCTGACGTGGCTGTTAAAATTCAAATCTGAGTCCATTATTACCCCCAGATTTCTAACTTGATTTGTAGGTTTTAGAGCGAGACTCTGGAGGTGACTGTTAACACTTTCTCTTTGTTCTCTGTGGCCAAAGACGATGATTTCAGTCTTGTCTGAGTTCAGCTGGAGAAAGTTGTTTTGCATCCACACACTGATCTGTTGGATGCAGTGACAGAGTGAATCCACTGGTCCATATTCACCTGCCGTCAGTGAAACATAGATCTGAGTGTCGTCTGCATAATTGTGATAGGACACATTCTCGCTGCGTATCAACTGACCTAACGGCAGCATGTAGAGGTTGAACAGAAGGGGTCCCAGGATTGACCCTTGGGGCGCCCCACAGGTCAGGGGCATCTGGTCTGAGACACAGTTACCAATTTCAACAAAGTACTTCCTGTCTTCCAGATAGGACTTTAAAGAATAATGCAAACTCATTACACTTGAACGTGGAAATGAGTTCTAACGGCAGCTGAGCTGGAGGGTTTGTTAATCTGTTTACTGTGGCAAACAGGACACGCCAGATGTTACTACAGCTTCCAATTATTTCAGAAAAATATCCTTCCCTAGTTTCTACATAAAATGAGGTTGTACATGTACAACTTCTCTCTGTAAATCTCTTTTCTGAACCTGGAGCTTCGACTTGCGCCATTTTCATTCTGCCCGGCGGCACTCCCTTTTCTGTGCCCTGACCGAATCATCATTTCTCCATGGCGCCTTCTGCTTATTTTTAACTATTTCAGCCTTCATAGGGACAATGGTGTCGAGAACATTCAAAATACTAGATGTAACAGAGTTCAACAAATCATTTACATTAGAACATGAGACATTTTCAAAGTTAATCATTTCCATAAACAGTTTTCCCGTGCTGTCATTTATGTGTCTCCTCCGGACAACTGCAGGACCAGCTGGTGGTTTGGGAAAAGACAGGTCAAAGAAGACACAGAAATGATCAGACAGAGCAACATCGACCACATTGACGTTTTTAAATATTAACCCCTTTGTAATTAGAAGATCTAGAGTGTGCCCTCTGCTGTGGGTGGGGCCACTCACGCGCGCCGAGTAAGACCGAAAGTTTCAAGGACAGCATGAAGCTCTTTAGCGTTTCTGACACAAATACTATCAACATGAACATTGAAATCACCTGTTATGACCAAACCATCAAAGTCTGTGCATACGACTGAAAGCATCTCAGTAAAATCATCAATAAAACTTTTGCAGTGCTGAGGAGGCTTGTATAAAACAATGAAGAGAATGGATGGAGACTTAGCTCAATTTTAAAGGACACGCACTCAAATGTTGAAAAGCGCCCAAAGGACAACCTGTGGGTAACTATTTTCATCTCTAACAACAGCACACACACACTCCTCCCTTTT
The DNA here is from genome assembly GCA_015082035.1 of Chaenogobius annularis. Lineage (NCBI taxonomy): Eukaryota > Metazoa > Chordata > Actinopteri > Gobiiformes > Gobiidae > Chaenogobius > Chaenogobius annularis. The sequence continues at coordinate 25,969 of BJKM01001224.1, read as the reverse complement.
TGTTTTCTCGTGTTTCAGATTCAAACATAAAGTTGGGTGGAGCAGATTCTATTAGAACTAAATTTCCTGTGTTTTTGTCAAGCCATGTTTTCAGTTAAAAACATCAAATCATGATTATAAGGAGAAATAAAATAATTAATTAAGAATGATTTGTTACATAAGGATCTGATATTTAGCACAGCAAGTTTCAGACTAGTTTCAGTGAGACTGGGCGTTATCTTTTTACAGGGAATATGAATCAAATTTCTCAGATTGGGCAGTCTGACTCGCATTTTGTTTTCCCATCTGTGTGATGTTACTACAGAAATAGCACTAGGGGAGGCTGTTTTTACAAATAAAGATGTTCTATTATTTCATGTAATCCACTTGATTTCTAAGGACATTGTAACTTCAAAGGCCATTTCCTCAGCCCTTAAAGTGTCTTGCCTCGAAAAAACAGAAAGCCATCTCTCAATTTACAATTTATACAGATCAATATCAGTCACTGGTTTTCATCCCCCTAAATTCAGATGGGTGTGATTGACAGGTGGATTAGCCAATCAGGGACACGCATTGTCCGTCCATATCAAAATAAACATGACTGCCCACAAGGTCAAAAGATCACAGGGTTTGAAAATACATTGCAGATTTCTGTAGAATCAATGAAACGCACAACACAAAACTCTTTCATCTGAGGTGAGACGAGTTTGATTTCTGATTGTACGGTTCTGTTTGGGTTTAACTCGAGGCATGACACAGGTGGACAGACTCTTTCTGAGTAAAGAATTGAAGTGTGTATTCTGGATCCCAGGCAATCAAGTAGCACTTGCACTAGGGAGTCGTGATTCAGGAAGCTCACGATCCGGTTCGATTCACGATTTAGGACCTACGATTTGATTCACCACAATTCTTAAAACAATGAAATACTATTTTATTTTTGTTATTCCCACTATGGGTTTAAACCTCTGTCACCTTAAAAACGGTTGTGAAATCCACATCGCTTAATTTTTTTTTCTCCTTTTAAAACTCCTCATCTCTCATCTGCTTCTACCCTTCTTAAACACCAACTGTGGATTCAAATTAATTCTTTTCTGCTTCTGTAAAATTAACTGTAAATTATTGTGTAAAGTAAGCCTATTTTAATTTTATACTATAGTACTTTTGATTTCCTATGTTGTTTTTATTATTGATAAGTGTTTTTATTTTGCACTTTAACACCAAAACAAGTTCCTATGTTTGTTAATTCTGTTCATTGACAATGACAATAAACCCTTTCTGATTTTGATTCTGATATATATATATATATATATAAAAACTTTGTATATGATGGATATTTTTTTACTTTATAAAAAGGCCACATAGCCTTAAAAGTACACCCCAAGTGACCAATAAAAAGTACAAAAACAACATATTTTCTAAATTAAACGTGAACTTAAAAAGGTAAGCTACATGTTTTATGTCAATAATTCATGGTGAAAAAACATTTGGTTCATTACTGTGCTTTGAATGGGAGAGGCTTATGTACAAACACACTGCGTATCTCCATTGACTTCCATTATAAACTCAAGTTTTGACTAAAACATTATAAGATGGATTCCGAAACAAATATGACTACAAATGGTTTAATTGTGTAATCGTGTGTCTGAAGGTAAAGAGTGTCTGTGAGTCCAGCACAGACACTGTCAACCTGTGACTGCCCCCTGTGGACCATATGTGAACACATAACCCTGCTCAGACTGTCAAAACAACCTCAAGATGAAGCCAAGATAGAGGAGTATTAGAGCTGAAGATATGGAGAAACCAAAGAAGACATCAGTATGGACAAGGTTTCAAATGAGGAAATTGATCAATTGGATGCCAAAAAAGAGGAGGAGGAGAGTGAAGAGAAGGACGACAAAGAGGATGTGTAGAGCAAAAAGACAGAGGAAATAAAGGAGACCGGTGGGGAAGAGAAAGAGTGAAGTGAAGGATAATGGAGAAAAGAAGAGTGAAGAGTTTTATAATGAGCGCTAGAGTGTGAAGAGAAAAATAAGAGGAGGAAGAAGATCTTACGGAGGACGTTGGGAAGAAACTTTGTGAACATCATTTCCTTTTTTTTTTCTTTTTTTTTTTTAAATATAAACACAAAAAACAAACATAACTTGACCAGAGAGAAAAAAATCCATCAAAAAAATTTATAATACAAACATCAAATATTTAAACAAGTACAGAACCAGTCCCAATGTGTTCCAGAGTTGTTCAAATTTGTCCATTTCCAAATTAAGTTTGATCCATTAGTCTAAGTCCTGCCACAATTTCAGTAACTAACAGTCTGTACCTCCCTGTGAATAATGGGCACTTTGACATGGGGTTATGAAGAAACGTGAAACATTCTTCCAACAGAACTCTCTCCAAACATGTGCTTTTGAGGTCCTCCACAGGGATGTACAAACATCTTCCTACTCTTTGTCCATCATAACAAAACCAGATAAGAGATACATTGGTATAATTTAGATATTGTTCTCCTTGAAAGTTCAGATTTATAAACTTTGATAAACATGTCAGTCAGAGGGCTACAATAGTCATTACCCAGGTTAATTTCTCGGTTATAGTAACTTCTTATTTGTACAAACCTAGAAAAGTCAAAGGATTCTTTCAGCATATCGAAGCTTTTCATTTGATTATCTTTTACAATCTGGTGAAAAACCTTTAGATCTTTTGTAATCCAGACCTTGAATCTCAGGTCAGTTCTATTTGGTACAAAACCTTGGTCAGAAGCCGACCAGTTTAAGATTTGAACCTCTTTGTTTAGTTTGTATGTTTTGATCAGATCTTTCCATGCTGTAAACACAGATTTTACCCAGGGATTCTTAACTTCCTCCAAATGACTCAGCCGTCTGTCATCTGCCAGTAAGGCCTGTGCAGGAACCCCCGGCACAACATTAATCTCAGTATTTTTCCATTGAGTTCTTGCTCAGCTCTCTTCCAGTGCAGACGTGTTGTCTCTCTGCTCCCGCTCTGAGTGCTACTTCGCCTTGGCTCATCAACTTTTTTCTCTCTACTCGCTGTTCGCGTGCTCGCCTGCTGATCTCTGGGAAAATTAATCTGATTGGTCTCTGAGTGCATTGGATAAAGTTTTTTCCTCGAGAAAAGCCAACTTTTCTTGGGACGATGGTACGGACGCGGCGGGGTACGTGCGGGACTCTTGGAATAAATGGCAGGTCCTATGCATCGAGCCTGATTTGTGTGGGGATTGTGCTAGCTACATTAACCACTAATGCTAAATACTTATAGGTGGATCCATTAAATTGATGTATATTAATTATATTAGCATGGCAATGCTAAAACACTTGTGTGCTGACATTATACAAATTATGCAACTGTATTAACAATCTGGACAATCATTCAACTAAATATATTTAAAAGGGTAGAGAGGGTAATTTTGTTTTGACTGACAAAGAATAGGAAAATATATGAACATCTTTATGGAGAACCACAAAATCACATGTTTGGAAAGAATTCTGTTGGAAGAATGTGTCACGTTTTTTCATAACCCCATGTCAAAGTGCTCATTATTCACAAAGAAATGTAGACTGTTGGAACAACTGTGGCAGCTAGGAAGCAAACCACTATCACGTGTTTTGTGACTGCATTGTTGCTCAAAAATATTGGAGTGAAGTGATAAGCACTGTAGACTGTTTTTGATCACCATGCCACTAAATTTTGGAACAATGTATTTGGGCCTCAAAACCCCTGCCATGGACACAATAAATGGATATCTTTGATATTCCTGGAACAGGGGAAAAGCCATCACACAAAAGATGGATACACAAATTGTGCCGGCGATCAAGAACTGTGACCGACATACACATTTGAGACAAAATTTGACAGATTCTTTGATCTTAATATTTGTTTCTCTTGGTCTAGTTTTGTTTCTGTGTTTATGTTTTGAAAAGAAAAAAGCTCTGACCTGACGACGCACTTCCAGGAGGAGCCGTCTAGATCGTCCTGCTCCTCCACGTACATCCTCACATTGTTGTCCTGGTCCAGCTGGAACCAGTACATCTGCCCATCCTTGTCCCTGCCGATGGGCTGCAGGCGCATTGCATCTGCATCCTCCTCGTTTATGGCAGCTTTGAACTTGACATTCTCATCGAACTGACACTCACACAGGTACTGGGGAAGAGCAAAAGACTTCAATTAAAAAGGATGAAAGGAGAAAGTCTTGGTTTGTCTTTTGCTATGGAAAATTAGCAGAATAAGCAGCCTGAATTGTTAGTTAATCACAAAAACAGCTCGTCAAGGGTACAAATGACATCCACCTGAACACCGACCCGGGCAAAGCCTCTTTTGACACTGTGGATCATGGGATCCTCTTACAGAGACTAGAGGACTGGGTGGGCATCACTGGCACTGCCCTAAACTGGTTATCTATCTGGAAGACAGGAAGTACTTTGTTGAAATTGGTAACTGTGTCTCAGACTAGAGGCCCATGACCTGTGGGGTGCCCCAAGGGCAGGGGTCGGCAACCTTAAATGTTCAAAGACCCATTTTGGACCAAAAAGACAAAACACAAATCTATCTGGAGCCGCAAAAAAATAAAAGCCTTATATCAGACTTATATGAAGAGAACACAGGCTATAAGTGTATATTATCTATATTAGCCTACTATTAAAATGACAAGGCTACAAATACATAATGAGCAGTCCTGTTTAATTGTGTATTTTCCCTGCAGCGCCCCCTGGAGAGATGACGCACCACGTGACTAATCTGCTATAAAATATTTGGCGCTTAGAGTTTAACTTTGATGACAATGTTAATGTATTATGTTTTATTACATTGATGAAAATATAGAAATACAATTAAGAAATCTGAATCCTTCTGTGAATGGTTTTCCACGCTTTATTATCTCCCGGGTTGCTACAAATCTACCAGCAGTAGTGGCGTTAGGAGATGCAATCCACTTCTTGAATCCATCTTTGCTCCTCTAATTTCTCCAGAAGTGCTGAAATCGCACAATCCTTTATTATCTGTTCTCATCAGCCATCTTTCACTTCGGTTTGTTTACAAGAGCCTCGTGCCCGGCACTGCGCCGCGCTGAAACGTGCGTCGCAGGCTATGACGCAAATCTTCATTGACTTCTTCTTCTTCTTCAATATTTATTATAAAAAAAATGTATAACATTGGAAAAAGTTGAGAATGTTTGCATCATGTTTGTCCTCCGACAGAAACCATGTTGAAACAAAAAATATATCCCCCCCATTTATTTCTATTTTCATACATTTTTGAAAAAGCTCCAGGGAGCCACTAGGGGGGCACTAAAGAGCTGCATGCGGCTCCGGAGCCACGGGTTGCTGACCCCTGCCAAAGGGTCAATCCTGGGATCCCTTTTGTTCAAACTCTACATCACATGTGTCAAACTCAAGGCCCGCGGGCCAGATATAGCCTGCCGAACGTTTTAATCCGGCCCGCCGAACATAAAAACCCTTTACGCTTAGTGCGGCCCACAGGTTGGACTTTTTATTTATTCCATTTTGGCCAATATATATTTTTATTTTTTTTAAACTCTCAATCTGCTTAATCTGCTGTACATCAAGATAAAACTTTAACACTTATTTCAGTCAAATAAATAATTCTGGGAGGAATCAGGGTCAGTTTGGACTCCAAACCATCAAGGAAAAAATGGCCCTAAAATAAAACGAATAGGACTTTTATATGGATTCCGCCTGGACATTTTTGCTTTATTACCTGAAGTCCCTAAAATAGATTTTTTTTGTGAATTTACCTTCATCTTTAAAAGAGAGTGGAGGAGTGGGACAGTGGGGAGGAGTGGGAAGTGGGAGGAGTGGGACAGTGGGAGTGGGAGAGTGGGACAGTGGGACAGTGGAGGAGTGGGACAGTGGGACAGTGGAGGAGTGGGACAGTGGGACAGTGGAGGAGTGGGAAGTGGACAGTGGGAGGAGTGGGACAGTGGGACAGTGGAGGAGTGGGACAGTGGATGGAGTGGGACAGTGGAGGAGTGGGACGAGTGGGACAGTGGGACGAGTGGGCAGTGGGACGAGTGGGGCAGTGGGGACGAGTGGGGCAGTGGGACGAGTGGGGCAGTGGACGAGTCGGGCAGTGGGACGAGTGGGGCTGGGACAGAGTGGGACAGAGGACGAGTGGGATAGTGGGACAGTGGACGAGAGGGATAGTGGGACAGCGGACGAGAAGGACAGTGGACGAGCGGATATAGTGGGAGGAGCGGGATATAGTGGGAGGAGCGGGATATAGTGGGAGGAGCGGGATATAGTGGGAGGAGCGGGATATAGTGGGACGAGAGGGACAGTGGACGAGAAGGGACAGTGGACGAGAGGACGTGGACGAGTGGGACAGTGGACGAGTGGACAGTGGACGAGTGGGACAGTGGACCAATGGGATAGTGGGAGGAGTGGGAGGAGTGGGACAGAGGACGAGTGGACAGCGGGAGGAGTGGGACAGCGGAGGAGTGGGACAGGGGAGGAGTGGGACAGCGGAGCGGAGTGGGACAGCGGACGGAGTGGGACAGCGGACGGAGTGGGACAGGGACGAGTGGGACAGCGGACGAGTGGACAGGACGAGTGGGACAGCGGACGAGTGGACAGTGGAGCGAGTGGGAGAGTGGGACAGTGGACGGAGTGTGGACAGTGGACGGAGTGGGACAGTGGACGGAGTGGGACAGTGGACGAGTGGGACAGTGGACGAGTGGACAGTGGACGGAGTGGGACAGTGGACGAGTGGACAGTGGACGAGTGGGACAGTGGACGAGTGGACAGTGGGACGGTGGCAGCGGGACGGTGGCGCAGCGGGACGGTGGCGCAGCGGACGGTGGCGCAGCGGGACGGTGCGCAGCGGGACAGTGGCGCAGCGGGAACAGTGGCGCAGCTTTGTGCTAGAACTGAACCTGCAGACCCAAGGTTAGACTCACTTTAAGGATTCCCGTCTTGCACTCCATGGACATGGTTTTGTATCCTTTCTCCTCGAGCTCCCATGCCCATGTCGTGTTGAACTCCTGGCAGATCTGCATGACAAAAGTCAAGTCCATTTTTATTTGTAGAGCACTTTTCATGCACGCAAGACAACTCAAAGTGATTAATGTAGAATTCAGAATCAAACAATTTACACATTTGCAATAAATTCAAAGAGTACTTTAAGATCAATGAATACATACTACATACATATATTAATAAAATATTAGGCTTCATTTCACAATGTAGACAGTGTTTCATATTCAAGTGGCGTGATTCAAAACAAAATATAACCTATGCATTTTGGCGGTAAATTTGATAGCAGACCTGCCGAGACAACAGATTTGGAAGTAAGATATATTGCTTCAGAAAAATGTCGCAACAAACAATAATATCCAGACTACAGTGGGGGAATTTTAATAGAGAGGCATGATAAATGCTTCTATAAATGCCATTTTATAGTCATTACTATTCTTTATTTACCAGATACATTACAGTGAGGCACATAAGGATTTGAACACCCTGAAATTTTACAAGTTCTCCCACTTAAAAATTATGGAGGGGTCTGAAATTGTATTAAACACTTTATTTGTATGTTTTTGCTGCAAATAAGTATTTGAACACCTGCCAATCAGAAGAATTCTGGCTCTTAAAGACCTGTTAGTCTGCCTTTAAAAAAGGTCCCCCTCTACTCCATTTATTAATCCAAATGAATAGCACCTGTTTGAGCTCGTTAGCACCTGTCCACCCAAAATCAGTCAGACTAACTACTACCATGGACAAGACCAAAGAGCTGAGTAGAAGTTGGAAGAGGCTAAAGATGACTGTCCATCTCCCTCGGACTGGGCTCCATGCAAGCTCTCACCTCGTGGGGTCTCAATAATGAGAAGAAAGGTGAGGAATCAGCCCAGTACTACACAGGAGCAGCTGGTCAATGACCTGAAGAGAGCTGGGACCACCAAAGGTTACTATCTGTAATATACTACACCATCATGGTTTAAGATCATGCATTGCACAGAAGGTTCCCCTGCTTAAGTCAGCACATGTCCAGGCCTGAAGTTTGCCCATGACCATCAGGATGATCCAGAGGAGTCATGGGAGAAAGTCATGAGGTCAGATGAGACCAAAATGGAACTTTTTGATATAAACTCCCCTCGCTGTGTTTGGATGAAGAAGATGGATGAGTACCATCCCAAGAACACCATCCCTACTGTGAAGCATGGGGGAGGAAACATCATGCTTTGGGGTCTTTTCTGCACAGGGGACAGGACGACTGCACTGTGAGAGAATGAATGGGGCCATGGATTGTGAATTTTGGGCAACAACCTCCTTCCCTCAGTCAGAGCATTGAAGATGGGGCGTGGCTGGGTCTTCCAACATGACAATGACCCAAAGCACACAACCAGGAGAGCCAAGGAGTGGCTCTGTAAGAAGCATATCAAGGTTCTGGAGTGGCCTAGCCAGTCTCCAGACCTAAATCCAATAGAAAATCTTTGGAGGGAACTGAAACTCTGTTGCTCAGCGACAGCCCTGAAACATGACAGATTTAGAGAAGATCTGTGTGGAGGAGTGGGCCAAAATCCTGCTGCAGTGTGTGCAAACCTGGTCAAGGAAACGTTTGACCTCTGTAACTGTAAACAAAGGCTTCAGTACCAAATATTAACACTGATTTTCTCAGGTGTTCAAATACTTATTTGCAGCAATAACATACAAATGAATTATTTAAAGATCATACAATGTGATTTCCAGATTCTCTCTCTCACAGTGGAGTGCACCTACAATGAAAATTTCAGACCTCTCCATAATGTTGCAATTTTTCTACAAATAAATTCAAATTTCTCCACTAGTGCAAGGTAAATGTACCCGAAAATAAATAGTGTTTTGTAAAAAATTAGTCGATATAGCAATCATTGTGACGGCTTATTCGATATTGCATTCAAATGAGTGAAATAACATCAGGGATTACCTTGATAAGATACTTCTCCCATCGATCCGCTGACACAGACTTCCCAATCTTCCTGAGTAACTTTACATGAAGATCCACTAAGAGCTTTGGAACTGAGGAGAGAGAGAGTCAGTGAAACATCTACAAACACAAGCAGCATGTCACTTGAACTCTTGAACAAACATGCACCAGCAAGAAGAATACTAATTGGTTCAAAAAACCCCACAAATAATAATATTTTAATAGGCTACTAAAGGAAACTAATATCAATCATTTACGCTTCCGTTTGGCCCATTAAAATGCTCCGATCCCAACACAGTTTCAATGATTGATATCTGATCTACATGCTCATGGTTTTAAGTATTTATTCTACAAAATATAAGCAACACTTTTGAATTTGGGTTTCCCTTATACAAAGTATGGGAAAAGTAACATTTCTAACCTCACAGAGGTATTTGAGTTTCACAAAAGTACAATTTCTGGTAAAAGTGTGCAATATCTTTTAAGCTAAAATTAAAACTATTGTGGGCTCAACATTTCTGTGGGTATTTGTCCAGGAAAAACCTAAAAATCAGGAATTTGCCATCATCAACAATGCCTAATGTCTGTCATAATCTCTTATAGGGGAGGGTATTAACAAGTCATTGTACAAGTGTAAATGTGTTTAAGCCAGGCTCTGATGTCACTCACATGTGTCTGAGCGCTTTAACTTTGACCAAAAGCCTGTAGATTTGTCATATTTTGTGATATTCTTAGGTTAATCCCAGTTACTCCAGTGAAATCACTCAAACATTTCATGTTTTTCTTTACAGACTTTAAGAAAATAAGCAATACCAATAGAAGCCGTTTGCGTACAAGGTTTAATATTTTCCAATTACGTCTTTGTTGCGAACTCTGCCTGTGGCTTTAACATAACAAACACGGTTTGGGATTTTCACATGTTTAACATCTGTGCTTGGAAGTGGTTCATAACATTTATTCTAGCCTTTAACGCGTTATCGATCATGTCAAAGACGTCAGAAACGCCGTGCATGCGCACAACGGCCAAAAGTCAATTAATCTGCAAAAAGCACTTACCAACCGGAAATGTGGACTGCTAACATTTGCGCAAAATCTTTCAAATGTGCCTTACTTTTTACTCACATTTATAATTATTATTAACTTTCAATTGATTAAATTCATAGTACACGATTGCCGTGGCGTAGATTATAAAAAACAATCGTATTTAAACTAAAAAGCCTAGTTTTATTCATGAAAACGCAAACCGGAAGCCCATCGCTGTTATTCTTTGCTTTGTGGCTACGTAAACCACTACAGTGCAAGATATTGTGACTGTAAATAAGGTGTAAGATTTTACGTCAATGGAAAACTACAATACAATTATCAATTGTCCCGCCGAAAGCCATAAAACCAGATTTCCACCCCGCACATTGCCCCTGAGCCCGGGGTGTCCATCACCGTGTCTCTGCCGCTGCTCACTGCGTTACGGAGTCACATAAAAGGCTGCTGCTGCTGCTGGAAAAAGCAGCTCAATTCAAAACGTCCAAAGTGAGAGAAAGGCTCGAGCATAACAGGCCTTCCCGACCCGATACGTGTGTAAATGTCCTGTTCTCACGTTTACAAAAGGCAACGGGAAAGCGTACACGTGATTTAAGTCAACGAGAGGAATAGAAAAGCACACAATAACACACAACTGGCTAACAGAGCTGCTAGCATGTTAGCATGTTAGCAAGGGAGCATTAGTGCACTGCCGAAGCGTCTCCTCCTCCTGCCCGCCGCTCGCACTCTCCACCCCTCTCACCTGAGGATGTGTCCCGCAGATAACGCTCCAGCTGAGGGAAGGTCAGCTCCGGTAAGTCCAGCTGGGCTCCGTACCGCTCCAGAAAAGAGCAGATCACGGCGTAACTCGGGCACAAACCGGGGGCAGAGCTCGCTGTTGCCGCCGAAGCAGCCATCTTTTCCACACACTCCACCAGGTCCAGTCAGCTGGGCTTTCACACCACGTTTCCACTTCCGGTGAAGGCAAAATAAAAGCATGACGATTCCTACTCTGAAAAGCACCGGAAGAGTTGGGATACCTAAATAAACAATAGCGTTAATGTGACAATGCATTATTTAGCTAGAAAGAATACTACAGGTTAACAGACGCAACATCTGGGTTAGCTTAGTTTCTTGGCCTTTAAAAGTGGAAAAAAAGAAAATAGATCTAAAGCTCAGATTGTGACATCAGTTAGCCTAGTGTTAAACCAGTGGGGATTTTAAGATTTAAAATACTCAACTCAGCATTCATTCGTAAGTATTCTGGCTCTATAGAGTGATAACTGTATTCACCAGTGGCCCAGCCATTTATCAGCTTGTTCCAGGGACGTCACTAGACCTTCAGCTGTACTGGGGCGCAGGCCCCGTCAATTAATTCCTACATTTTGTTGTAAAGGTCTGAAGTCTTTAATGCACAAATCAGATGTAATTTTCTGTACTCTTGTGGATTTGAGATGATTTTATCCAAGTATCTTAATAAAACCTACAGTAATAGGCGTTTACTTGTAGTCTATTATAACAATTTAAAATCTGTATTTAACACATGCAGCTGATCACTGGTTTACCCTACGTCGAGCTGGCCTGTCCAGGGTGTACCCCACATAAGGCCCAAAGTCACAGGGATAGGCTCCAGTCACTCGCGATCCCAAACAGGAACAAGTGGTTGAAAATGAATGAGCTGAGTTGAAGGTAACCTTTGGCTTGGAGAAAAAAGACTTTTATAGGTACTTACAAATAAGGAGTTATTATAACCAAGAAATCCAAAAGGATGACGACCATCATAGCCCTTTGACCGAAATATTTATTAAAGCATATAAATCAGAACTTTCAAGGGGATTAATATCTAAACTGTATACAAAATCACATTCGGACTCAATTTGAAAATGGATAAATTTGACAGACTGTGGGCATTTGTGTTTTATTCAGGAATCAGGAATCAGGATATATTTATTGCCATTGTCAATGAACAAATTCACAACATAGGAACGTGACTTGGTGACAGATGCGACATGAGAGACATGCATAAAGAGCACCGGCAACCGGGGCGGCTCGCTCTTCGCGCAGCGCCTACTCGGGTACTTGAACTCTTGGAAAATGAAAAACAGTTTCAGCAATAAGCATACAATGATAAACAACACATATTGAGTACATTAAACGAGGTCAACGTGATGGATATTTTCAGTGGATATTGGGGAGGAGCCACAAACAAGATAACACAAAGATTAGGATGTGGGATGTGCAGACGGTGAGTGAAGGCCAAATCTTGTTTTGTGTAAGTGTCTGCGTCTTCAGCACGGCCTTGAACGCCTGTTGCTCCCCAGCCCGGGGCCAGATAAGGAAAGGGAGAGAGATACAAGGGCGAAGAGAGAAATAAGTACTTTTATACATTTTGTTGATCGATGATTTACGATCAAATAATCCAATCGTTTCTTGTCCTCTGTGTGCGATCAGCTTGATTCATTGAGTTACTCCGTCCGACAGCCAAGAGTTCCCATTTCCTTGATTGAATCCCCCAAAGTCTTTTGCATCTCCGTGGTCCGAAATAAGATGTTACGGTTCAGATCAGTGAGTTGCACCGTGCTGTGCTCAAGTCTCTGTTCGAGTCCTTTCATTCTTACACTCAAATCCAAAACCTTTTCATGTTGATGTCAGACAGTTGTTGGGTGAATTTTTCTGTCTTCCCAATTTTCCGATAGACCAAGGCGACTCCGAGCCCAATTAGGAGGAATCCCGCTATCATAAATCCAAATACAAATAGGTCCTCCACATCTTCAATGAGCAAGGGCTCGATGCATAGAACCTGCCAGTTCTTCAAATAGTCCCGAACGTACCCCGCAGGGACGTCCCGTCCGGACAGGTTGCTTCAGCACCGGAGCTCCTCAGGGCTGTGTACTTTCCCCTCTGCTCTTCTCCCTGTACACAAACTGCTGCACCTCCAGCCACGACTCCGTAAAACTCATCAAGTTTGCGGACGATACCACCCTCATCGGGCTCATATCGGACGGGGATGAGTCTGTCTACAGGAGGGAGGTGGACCGGCTGGTGTCCTGGTGCAGCGGTAACAATCTGGAGTTCAACGCCAGAAGACAGTGGAGATGATCGTGGACTTCAGGAAAGCCACAGCCCCCAGCCCCCCTCATCATGACAGACTCCCCCATCACCACCGTGGACTCCTTCCGCTTCCTGGGCACCACCATCACCCAGGACCTCAAGTGGGAGCCCTCCATCAGCTCCCTCATCAAGAAGGCCCAGCAGAGGATGTACTTTCTGCGGCAGCTGAGGAAAGCCAAGCTGCCAGTGCAGATGATGGTGTAGTTCTACACGGCCATCATTGAGTCCATCCTCACCTCCTCCATCACCGTGTGGTACGCTGGAGCCACAGCCAGGGACAAACAGAGACTACAGCGCATTGTGCGTTCTGCTGAGAAGGTGATCGGCTGCCAGACTTCCATCTCTGCAGGACCTGTACGTCTCCAGGGCTCTGGGACGAGCAGGTCGGATCACAGCTGACCCTTCTCACCCTGGACATGGTCTGTTTGAACCACTCCCCTCAGGCAGGAGGCTACGGTCCATCCGGACCAGAACCTCCCGCCACAAAAATAGTTTCTTTTCCTCTGCCGTTGGACTCATGAACACTTCAAAACACCTGTCACTTTAACTGCAATATTCTACCACTCACTGCACTATCACTTTCTGCACTCAAAATTGTAAATCTAACTGTAACTCTTGTGTACATAGAATGCCTATTTTTATTGTATAGTAATTTTAAATTGCTTCTTAATGCATGCCCTTTTTTGATTGAATATATGTTGTTTTATTATTGCTCAGTGTTTTATGTTGCACCTTAAGGCCGAGACAAGTTTCTACGTTTTTGAATTTTGTTCATTGACAATGGCAATAAACTCTTTCTGATTCTGATTCTCCCGGGGAAGCTTTTCTCTGGGAAAAAAACTTTATCCAATGCACTCAGAGACCAATCAATTAGATTCATTATTCCGGAGAAACACAACAGGTGACCCAGCGCACTGTGATTTAGAGGGAAAAAGAGAAAAAACACGACGAGAGAGGCAAAAGTAGCAGGCAGCAGCGGGAGCAGAGGAAAACACGTCCGCACAGGAGGGAGGAGTGGACACCTTTTCTTACTCTCTCTGGTCTTGTTTTGTTTGTTTTTGTTTTTTGTGTTTTATGTTCAAAAATTTGAAAAAAAAAGCTGGAGGAAGGTCAGCTCCGGTAAGTCCAGCTGGGCTCCGTACCACTCCAGAAAAGAGCAGATCACAGCGTAACTCGGGCACAAACCGGGGGCAGAGCTCGCTGTTGAGCTGCTTCGGCAAAAAAATTGGAAAAAAAAAAAATCTTAAACAAAAAAAAATAATAATAATACAAAAATTAATGGGCTGATCACTAGTGTCCATTTCCAGTGTTAGTGGTTCCCAGTGGAGCCCCAGCCCTCTGCTGCCTCACTTTGCTCCTTCAAAGAAGGATGCGAGCAGAATCACCCTGTGAGCCTCCTCACATGTTAGGTTACTTTTGAACTTGTACTCCATGTGAACTATTGAGAGAAACATGTCACACGTTCTTTCATAAATGTTTACACATCTAACAATACAAATATGAGGCTGATTGTCAAAAAAACAAACACGACTGAAAGTTTGGGCTTTGTAGAACATCTTTATGGACTCTAAACTGTTCCTACAGCACTATATGTTGTTAAGGATCAGGCACATTCAGTCTCTGAGCCCCTGGAACTAAAGCCGTCTGGATCCTGCAGGAGCCTGACACAGGGCAACACCCACAATGTCCAGCAGATGGCAGAAGCTGGTCAAAAAATACAACGGTCAAAGGTGTAAGGAAAATAAAGACAAACATTTAGGATTTAGAAGTTGAAAATCCAACAAACATTAATGATCAGATTACAAGTTTGCAAGAAGAAAAAAATGACTCGCTTCAAAATGAAAGTGAGAATAGACAGGACATAAAAGATGCAATTACAATTAAAGCACAAATATTAACTGAGCTGCAAAATAAAGTCCAAAACGAAATTCATTTCAATTCAATCCATTTATTTTTGAAACGCCAAAATCACAGCAGCAGTTTCCTCAAGAGGCGACAGCGAAAAACAGATTAAACAATGTTCATAGGGACTTGGTAATGTCCCAGCGTCCTGTGTCCTTAGACAGATGTCCCAAGCTCCCCTGTCCTTAGACCCTCCTTCTCGGCCAGGAAAAACTACCAAATCTCTTTGGGAAAAAGTAGAAACCTTGAGGAGTTCCACAGTGAAGGAGAGATCCGACTCCCTCGGACGGACAGGCGGACGCGAGAGAGACAGTGGAGCCGGACCCACTCAGGAGGAGAACCAGTTCTTTGAGGCTGATGAAGAACCGTTCATATGGAATAGAGAACGTTTCTCCAGTCAGACTGTTTCTCCAGGCAGTTGAGCATCTGGATCCACAGGTCGTCAATGTGCCTGTTCCACTCCCCGCAGGGAAGTGGGAGAAGAAGAAGAAAAAGCAATGAACAGATTACAAGTTAAATTAAATATTAACTAATGTTAAAGAACTTTTAAGAAAAAGTAGTACGAGGCAGAGGATAGTGCTCAAGCTTCCCCCAGCATAGTTGCTCCTAGGGCAGCGTAGCAGGGAAACTGTTTTATTTCTGTTCCTAACTGGCCTGACCATAAGCCATTTCAAAGAGAAATGTTTTAAGTCTGGTCTTAAATGAAGAGACTGTGTCGGCCTCTTTAACATGGACAGGAGCTGATTCCACAACACAGGAGCTTGGTAGCTAAACGCTCTCCCTCCTTCTGTGCTTTTAGAGACTCTTGGGACCACCAGAAATCCCAGATAGGATGGGACCAGGTAATTTATGGCTTTGTTAGTCAGGAGGAGGATTTTGAATTTGATTCTAAATTCGACAAGGAGCCAGTGAAGAGACTCGAGCACCGGCGTAATGTGCTCTCTTCTTTTAGTTCCTGTTTGTAATCTTGCTGCTGCATTTTGAAACAGTTGAAAGCTTTTTATGGCGCTTTTAGGGCACGCTGCGAGCAGGGAGTTACAGTAGTCTTATCTAGATGTTACAAACGCATGGACAAGTTCAGCATCGCTTTTAGGCAAGATTTTTCTGATTTTGGCTATATTACGCAGATGGAAATAGGCTGTTTTTACAGGCTTGATTTATGTATGCTTTGAATGAGAGCTCTTGGTCAAATAAGACTCCAAGGTTTCTTCCAGTGGAGCTGGAGGCCACACTGACGTTGTCCAGTGGGACTATCTGCTCAGATAAAGCGTCTCGTAGATGATTAGGGCCTAGTACGATGACCTCGGTTTTTTCAGGGTTCAGAAGCAGATAATTAAGTGTCATCCAGGTTTTTATATCCTTCACACAAGCACCAAGTCTGTCTGCTTGATCGGTCTGATCGGGTTTCATTGATAAATACAACTGTGTGTCATCTGCAGAGCAGTGGAAGTTAATGCTATGCTTTCTGATAATGTTACCTAACGGGAGCATATAAAGAGTAAACAGAATTGGGCCGAGAACTGAACCCTGTGGCACACCGTAGGTTACTTTAGAACAGGGGGAGGAGCTCTGGTTTACATTAACAAACTGTTACCTATCCGATAGGTAGGATTTAAACCAGCTGAGGGCGGGGCCTCTGACACCTACATCAGATTCTAACCTCTTCAGTAGAATGTTGTGGTCGATGGTGTCGAACGCTGCACTGAGGTCCAATAGAACCAGGATTGAGACCAGTCCATCGTCAGCAGCTAATAACAAATCATTTGTGACTTTGACTAGTGCAGTTTCAGTGTGTGGGGGGCTCTAGACCCTGACTGGAAAACTTCAAATAAGTTATTGTCCTGTAGATGACGACAAAGCTGTTTAACTACAACTCTTTCAAGGATTTTAGAGACAAAGGGTGAATTTGAAATAGGTCTGTAGTTAATCAACTGGTCAGGATCAAGATTAGGCTTTTTCAGAAGCGGTTTAATGGCTGCATGTTTGACTGTGGAACATAAACACTTTCTAATGAAGTATTTATTATATTAAGAATAGACTCAGGAAGAATTTCGGACGGTCGGATTGGGGGGACTTCCGGGTCACATCTTGTTGACTTTCGGCTCTCACGTCAAACAAAATGTATGACTGATAAAGACCTTTTTGGAACATTAACAATGGCATAAATGGCCACCCTGGACATGCACTCATATGCTAGTGCAGCTTTAAAACAGCAAATCAGTGGACAAAAACAGCAGCAACATTCAGCCTTTCTAATAACGTGGATGCCATGGGAAAGCAAGTGGACGAGCTGCTGCAACAGAACACTTCACTGCAGTCTAAAGTGGACCATCTGGAAAAGGAGAATCTTACTCTCCGCAACAAGTACAATGAGCTCGACGCCTATTCCAGGAGACTAAACCTCGGCATCTCGGGGGTCCCGGAAGGGGCAGGCGAGGACGTGAAGAACACTGCAATTGAGCTGTTCCGGATGATCTCCCCAGCCATCGTCACCCTGGACGTGGCGCACCGGTTGAGACCCCGCTTGGAAGACGCGTGATCCAGCCCCCACATCATCGTCCGGTTCCTGTCGAGGACTCACAGGGATCGTGTGTGGAGGAACGCCCGCACAGCAGCAATCCTCAAAGAAAGGAATATAACGCTCTCCGAGGACCTGACACAAGAGACACAGAGACGGACACGTCGAAAAGGCCAGAAATGAAGGAAAGAAGGCAAGCTTCAGGGGGGCATTCGCCTTCATTGAGGGCAAGAAGATCTCGGCAGAGGATCCATGACCACTCTGTGGCCGGCAGGCACTTTCATAGCCCTACAAACAATGAATAAGACTGCCTGAACCGGCTGGATCAGTGAACCGACTTTATAAACTGTATAGTCTTTACGTTGTTTTAACAAGTAGTGAACAAGGCTCCTGCTTTGATTTAACTGTACAGTAACGCAGACCCCCAAAAGAAAATCCTAACAAGCTATGGGAGGGGGAAAAGACAAAAACAAAAAAAACCCTCCTCAAAATGAGTTAACCTAGTTACTAAAATAAGTAGTATAAATACTACTATGTTTCCGCATAGTATGTTTGTTTTGTTTTATTTCAATTCAATTCAATTCAATTTATTTTTGTAATGCCCAAAATCACAACAGTAGTTGCCTCGAGGGGCTACAGTGGAAAACAAAATAAACAGTGTTCATAAGGACTTGGTAATGTCCCAGCGTCCTGTGTCCTTAGACAGATGTCCCAAGCTCCCCTGTCCTTAGACCCTCCTTCTCGGTCAGGAAAAACTACCAAACCTCTTTGGGAAAAAGTAGAAACCTGTAGGAGTTCCACAGTGAAGGAGAGATCCGACTCCCTCGGACGGACAGGCGGACGCGCCTCAATTGATTTTTCAATTTTATTATCTCCCTAGAGTTAAAACGGGGCTATATAAAATAAAGTAAATATGAATAAACATTATTTAGGGGGGCAGATCCAGAATATGAACACAACATAACTCAATTAAAGCCCCCCTCACTTTAACAATATTAACGGTGGGGTACTAGCCTAGCCATGGAAATGTTCCAATGAAAAGGTTCCAAAAATGGTACCAGAGGGCCTTTTTTTCCTCTTTTGAAAATGGTTCCCCCTCCAACCTTTGATCCCGTTTTGGATCAATCACTGAGCTCTTTGCAGGTTTTAGGCAAGAGCTCTTTTTTATCTCAGTTTATTAGTCTCACTATGTTAGATTTTTTTTTCTTTTTGTGTTTGTGTGTTTGGTACAACCAGAGAGTATTGTAACAAGAGCAGAATAGAAAGAATAATTTAAATGCTGTTAATAAAATGACATTTGAAAAAGTAAGAATAGCATCCTTCAACGTTAATGGCATACTGAGCCCAGTTAAGCGGACAAAAATACTGAAACAATTGATATTATATATCTACAAGAAACCCATCTAAATGACTCAGAACATCAAAAATGAACTAGAGCTGGTTATAATAAACTTTGCTACTCTTCATACAGGGTCAAGCATAAAAGGGGTGTGGCTATAATGATCTCAAGCAAAATAGCTTTTGAACAGATTTCTGAACATAAAGATAAAGAAGGTGGATTTGTGCTGGTGAAAGGAACAATAAATGGAGCTATATTTACTTTGATGAATGTATATGCCCCCCCAGGAAGCGAGCTCACGTTCTATACTAAAGAAATAGACCTGATTGCAAACCACTTCGAGGGAACCCTTATCTGTGGCGGTGACTGGAACCTACATGTTCAGCCAACATTGGATGTTTCAAACTCACAAAGTACTGGTAAATTAAGCAAACTAATAAATAACATAGGGTCAATTGATATCTGGAGAGAGACTTATCCTGTCTCCATGTCCGCCAATATACACACTGAGGGTTAGGGTGTATATTGGGTCTCTAATCCACATAAGAAATATACTAGAATAGACTATTTTTTTTATTTTGAATAAAGACAGGTCAAAAATCAGAGGTGGACATAGGTACAATAGATTTGAGTGACAATGCCCCTATTTCCATCTCTATAGAGTTGGAACAGAATCGGAAAAACACACTGGAGATTCAATACTAGTCTACTCAGTGATCCACAGTTTTAAAAAAACATTTCAGACGACATTGAGACTTATGTAGCGATAACGATAATGGCGAAGTTTCCCCACCCACTATCTGGGATGCACCCAAGGCTGTTTTGGGGGGCAAAGTGATTGCTTTCGCCTCTGCTAAAAAGAAACAAAAACAAGAAAAACTAAACAATTTACATAACAAATTAAAATGTTTGGAAACTAAACACGCAGTAAATACAAACCCTCAAATGCTACAGGAAATTAAAAAGAAAATGCTGTTCACCAAACAAAGATATTATGAAAGTGGTTCAATTTTCTCTGAATTGTTATCTTGGAAGCTTAGAAAACGACAGGCAGAGAGAACAATTTTTAAAATACGAGACTGCCAGAACAATGTGATCTTAACCCTCTTCTGGACACTCTCAACTTGCCTGCTGTGACAGAAGAGCAAAACAAAAAATTAGGCGCAGAAATAACGGTTATTGAAATTGAAAGTGCAATAAAAAGACTGAAAAACAATACATATCCAGGGAGTGATGGGTTCACCTCAGAGTGGTATAAGGCTCTAAAATATACACTCACCTCGCTACTTTTATAAACTTTTAACTGGGCCCTTAAAAAGGCTCAGACCCCTCTGAGTTGGAAGGCCATTATATCCCTAATACCTAAAGAGGGGAAGGACCAACTTGACACTGCCTCATACAGACCAATTTCAATTTGGACTATCGTTTATACACCTCAATCATGTCCAAAGGAATGGAACAAATACCTCCAAATTTAATCCACAATAATCAGGATTTATTAACAAACGACAAACACAAGACAACAAAAGGCGAACTTTACATATAATGAACTACAAAAACAACAAAACAAGGCAGTAATATTAAGTTTGGATGCCGAGAAAGCCCTTGACTCTGGTAGCTTTGGTAGCTGGTAGTGTTCAAATTTGTGCAAAAAGTGTCCAAATTTCAAATCGATGACTTAATAATAAAGAATATAGGAGCTCTCTATGATAGTCCAACCTCAAGAATCAAAGTTAATGGCTATTTGACCGACCCATTAACTTTAGAAAGAGGGGTGAGGCAGGGGTGTGCCTGGTCCCCTCTCCTGTTCGCCCAGTATCAGGAACCACTGGCCCAATATATTAGACTATTGAAAACAAAATGTTACAATTTATGGGAGGGAACATAAAATCAGCTGCTACGCAGGCGATGTCTTGCTGTATCTGACTAAGCCAGAGATATCAATACCTGAAGTCATACATTTCCTTGATAAAATTGGTCCAATGTCCGGATACAAACTGAACATACAAAAAACTGAAATTCTCTCTTACTGGTGGCCCCCTCCGACGTTTAGAAAGACCTACCCATTCAAATGGCAAACGGAATCCCTCAAATATTAAGGCGTGGTTCTCCATGAAAACTTGACTTTATGGAGGAAAAGAACATCGCTTATGGTCAGGCCACTTAGGAACAGAAATAAAAACCTATAGTTCCCAGCTATGCTGCCCTAGGAGCAACTATACTGGGGGAAGTATGTCAGCTTGAGCACTTCCTCTGTTTCCTACTACTTCTCTGTCAAACAATATTTAATATTTAATTTCACTGGCAATTTGTTCATCGCTTTTCCTTCTTTTGCTCCCACTTCCCCGACGGGAGTGGAGCAGGCACATCGATGACCTGTGGATCCAGATGCTCCTCATCTGCCTGGAGAAACGGTCTCTACTCCATATGAACGGTTCTTCATCAGCCTCGAAGAACTGGTTCTCCTCCTTTGACCTGTCTGTTTATCCCAAACCACCAGCTGGTCCTGCAAGTTGTCCGGAGGAGACACATAAATGACAGCACGGGAAAACTGTTTATGGAAATGATAAACTTTGAAAATGTCTCATGTTCTAATGTAAATGATTTGTTGAACTCTGTTACATCTAGTGTTTTGAATGTTCTCGACACCATTGCCCCTATGAAGGCTAAAATTGTTAAAAATAAGCAGAAGGCGCCATGGAGAAATGATGATTCGGTCAGGGCACAGAAAGGGAGTGCCGTCGGGCCGAACGAAAATGGCGCAAGTCGAAGCTCCAGGTTCAGAAAGAGATTTACAGAGAGAAGTTGTACATGTACAACCTCATTTTATGTAGAACTAGGGAAGGATATTTTTCTGAAATAATTGGAAGCTGCAGTAACAACTCGCGTGTCCTGTTTGCCACAGTAAACAGATTAACAAACCCTCCAGCTCAGCTGCCGTTAGAACTCATTTCCACATCCAAGTGTAATGAGTTTGCATTATTCTT
Source organism: Chaenogobius annularis (assembly GCA_015082035.1). Classification (NCBI taxonomy): domain Eukaryota; kingdom Metazoa; phylum Chordata; class Actinopteri; order Gobiiformes; family Gobiidae; genus Chaenogobius; species Chaenogobius annularis. The sequence goes on along the minus strand of BJKM01001224.1, from coordinate 4,185 downwards.
TAATGACAAAGTTCAGGGCATTAAAAATGCTATAAATTCTACAATGCAAAAAATAACCCTCAAACCACCTACACACTTAGAGCTGACTCACTTTGCACCTGTAACTGACAAAACTGTCCAGGAGATCATCACCAGCCTGAGTTCATCTACATGCTGCCTCGATGTGTTACCCACCAGATTTCTAAAGTCTGTGCTGAACAGTTTGTTAGCACCACTCACTCAAATAGTTAACATGTCGCTTCAATCTGGAACATTCCCAATGTCTTTGAAAACTGCGGTCATAAAGCCTCTCCTAAAGAAGAGCAGTCTTGATGCCGCAGTACTGAGTAATTACCGGCCCATCTCTAATCTGCCATTTTGGGGCAAAGTCCTTGAAAAGGTTGTTTACCAACAGCTCACTGATTTCCTCTTAATAAACAACTCATTTGATGTTTTCCAGTCAGGTTTTAGACCTCATCACAGCACTGAGACTGCTCTTGTCAAGGTGACAAATGACATCCACCTGAACACTGACGCGGGCAAAGTCTCAGTCTTAATTCTGTTAGATCTGAGTGCTGCTTTTGACACTGTCGATCATGGGATCCTCTTACAGAGACTAGAGGACTGGGTGGGCATCACTGGCACTGCTCTAAACTGGTTAAAGTCCTATCTGGAAGACAGGAAATTCTTTATCGAAATTGGTAACTGTGTCTCAGACCAGATGCCCCTGACCTGTGGGGTGCCCCAAGGGTCAATCCTGGGACCCCTTCTGTTCAAACCTCTACATGCTGCCGTTAGGTCAGTTGATACGCAGCGAGAATGTGTCCTATCACAATTATGCAGACGACACTCAGATCTATGTTTCACTGACGGCAGGTGAATATGGACCAGTGGATTCACTCTGTCACTGCATCCAACAGATCAGTGTGTGGATGCAAAACAACTTTCTCCAGCTGAACTCAGACAAGACTGAAATCATCGTCTTTGGCCCACAGAAACAAAGAGAAATTGTTAACAGTCACCTCCAGAGTCTCGCTCTAAAACCTACACATCAAGTTAGAAATCTGGGGGTAATAATGGACTCAGATTTGAATTTTAACAGCCACGTCAGATCAATCACATCAGCAGCTTTTTACCATCTAAAAAACATTGCCAAAATCAAAAGTATAGTGTCTAAACCAGACCTGGAGAGACTTATCCATGCGTTTGTCTCTAGTAGATTAGACTACTGTAACGGCCTGCTCACTGGCCTCTCCAAACGAGCTGTAAAACAGCTGCAGTACATCCAGAACGCTGCTGCTCGGGTCCTGACTAGAACCAGGAAGTACGATCACATTAGTCCTGTGCTCAGGTCTCTGCACTGGCTCCCTGTGGCTCAGAGAATAGACTTCAAAGCAGCTCTGCTTGTATACAAGTCTCTCCATGGCCTAGCACCAAAGTACATCTCGGACATGTTAGTGCCATATGAACCATCTCGGACTCTGAGGACCTCAGGGACCGGCCTCCTGCTGGTGCCCAGAGTCAGGACTAAACATGGGGAATGTGCGTTTCAGTTTTATGCAGCTAAAATCTGGAACAGTCTTCCTGAGGATGTGAGACAGGCCGCTACTCTGGCAATGTTCAAATCTAAACTAAAAACTGTTTTGTTTGGCTGTGCATATGACTGAAATGCTTTTCTTTGCACTCTTCTCTTTTATGTCTTGAACTAAGATTGTGATTTCTGCCATGTCTTTGTGATTTTAATGCATTTTTTCCTGTTGTGTGAAGCACTTTGAATTGCCTTGTGTACGAATTGTGCTCTACAAATAAACTTGCCTTGCCTTGCCTTGCCTCCTGAGTGGGTCTTGCTCCACCGTGTATCTGCAAATTGAGGCGCGTCCGCCTGTCCGTCCGAGGGAGTCGGATCTCTCCTTCACTGTGGAACTCCTACAGGTTTCTACTTTTTCCCAAAGAGGTTTGGTCATTTTCCTGGCCGAGAAGGAGGGTCTAAGGACAGGGGGGCTTGGGACATCTGTCTAAGGACACAGGATGCTGGACATTTCCAAGTCCCTATGAACATTGTTTATTTTGTTTTCCACTGTAGCCCCTCGAGGCAACTACTGTTATGATTTTGGGCGTTTAAATTTTTTTTTTGGAATTGGGCGTTTTCTGAGTTTTAATCAACAAATCTGATGAGCCAGCGAAATGTCCGGGAGAAGGGAAACAAACTCTTGTGAACGCTGTTGGAAATATCAACAAGAAATTCATGAGCTACAAGCACGGATATTCAGTGTCATCCAGTGTAAGAAGTCCAAATTTTTTAGCTACTTTCAACCTAAACCGGACTGACTCTGTGTCGTTCCCCAAACTTTCTAAAGACCGCGCCTGGCACAATCTTGGTGCAAAGCCTAAGCAATACAAAGATAATGTAATATCACCTTAAATACAGCTTAAAAAACAGATTTTTACCACTTTCAAAGACTGAAGTAAATGAACAAAGGAAAAAATTGAGACATGACGTGTGCGAAAAGGCAGACAGAGACAGAGAGAGAATCTGTGCCAAACGTCAAGGTCGTTTTGATTGGGGATGGTAGGATAAGTCACGTGATGCATGAAAAAATGAAAACACATTCTTTTCACGGATTTCTGATGTTTTGGCCACATATAAAAGAGTTAAACAGCTGATTGTGCACATGGGCGCAGTGGACATACAACGTGAAAAGACTGAAGTTTTGAAAAGAGACTTCTTGGAGTTATTCGACGTGCTTGAAAAAATGGAACTCAAAACATTCATAAGTGGACCTCTTCCAAACATCGACAGGAAGATAAACAAGTTTAGCCGGCTGCTTCAGCTGAACACATGGCTGTCCAAAGAGTGTGCACCTTGAGGATTGCATTACATTGAGAACTTCTGTCTATTCTGGAAACGAAAGGACCTGTTTAAGAGAAATGGCCCACACCTATGCAGAGGTGGAGTGAGGGTGCTGACAGAGAACCTGCTCCACGCTCTGAGGCATTGGACTGGAACTGACAGGGTCCTGAGCAGATAGTTAGAGAAGAAATCTGAGAGAAGAATTCCTGCTCCCATCAGCTAGCTAGACCGAGCCAATGTTTCAACATCAGCAGCACCACAACCACAGCCTCCACCAAAGGATTTATTAGCAGCCGCTCCACCATCACCTCCACCGCCTCCAGCGAAGGACTCATCAGCAGCAGCACCACAACAATCGTCACCGGGGCCAGCACAGGAGTCATTTCAGTTCTTTCCCGCACGGTCCTCATCAAAGGCCTTGGAACCATCTGTGGCGGGCCCGGCAGTATCCTTGCCATCGCCCCTGCCCTCAGAGCAGCCCTGGATCCCCCCTGCAACATCTACTCCCACTACAGATTTCTCACTCTCCTTTCCATCTCCACTCTCACCCAGGGGCCTTCCCTGCCATCTTGAATATATGGTCAAATCAGGCATTAAGATGGCTCCACTCACGCCCAATATAATAAGATCAAAAGTTCTAACGATGATGATTCTCTCCTGACTGCTGCTATCAACAGACAAAAACCGCCCCACCTAAACCCCCCCGCCTTTCACCTGGTCCCAAACTCTCACCGGCTCCCGCTACGCCAACAAAAAACCCCCTCCCTCCCCCACCGGATTGCTGAATGTTCTCGACACCGTTGACCCTATGAAGGCTAAAATTGTTAAAAAATAAGCGCCATGGAGAAGGCGCCATGGAGAAATGGTGATTCGGTCAGGGCACAGAAAAGGGAGTGCCGCCGGGCCGAACGAAAATGGCTTGAGTCAAAGCTCCAGGTTCAGAAAGAGATTTACAGAGAGAAGTTGTACATGTACAACCTCATTTTATGTAGAACTAGGGAAGGATATTTTTCTGAAATAATTGAAAGCTGTAGTAACAACTCGCGTGTCCTGTTTGCCACAGTAAACAGATTAACAAACCCTCCAGCTCAGCTGCCGTTAGAACTCATTTCCACATCCAAGTGTAATGAGTTTGCATTATTCTTTAATGACAACATTAAAAATGCTATAGATTCTACAATGCAAAAAATAACCCTTAAACCACCTACACTTAGAGCTGACTCACTTTGCACCTGTAACTGACAAAACTGTCCAGGAGATCATCACCAGTCTGAGTTCATCTACATGCTGCTGTCTGTGCTGAACAGTTTGTTAGCACCACTCACTCACATAGTTAACATGTCGCTTCAATCTGG